>RCUC01169636.1:0-48451 GCA_003697995.1 Taxidea taxus jeffersonii
TTTTTTTAAAGTTAAATTTCTCATCATTAGAAGATGCTAAGAAAATTTGTTTGGAGATTCTAGCACAGCTACTCATATATCTTCGACAGAAGGATGGTCCTCCTCTGTCAGGGAAGGTCATCCTATTCTATTGAGAGAACAAGAGCACAGCTTTGGGAAGCACACACATGGAGTGGTTGGGAAGAAGGGGTCACCCATCTACCTGGCTTAGATTAGAAAAATCAACCCTGGTGAACAACGGGGTGACAGACGTTGCTTTATTTTGAAAGCTGCTAAATAAAGGGAAAGAATCCTGCTGCTTCTCCACTTCTACAGGAACTGTAACACTAGATAACAAAATAGTAAATGAGGAGAAGATTCTCTTAATAGAAGTGTTCCAGCAAATGAATGAGGAAGAAATGATTGGATTGGAGTATCACCATGTCCAACCCCTAATGAATAAATAGATCTAGGCAGTGATTATCAATGGCTGCTGAATCACACCAAAAGAGAAAACCTGGAATTATATGCCTCCTAATAGAAGAACACACTACCAACTATGTAGTAGTCTTGTCCAAAAAAATCTAACCAGAATGTGATCAAGCCTCTTTACAGGAACTATATGGACAGAGAAAAATGTGAAAAACTCAAGAGATACAATCAACAAAAACCAGGCTGTAGGAAACCACAGGATAAACAACCCAGTTTTTTTTTTCCAAAAAGAATAGTGCAAGGAAGAAAAAAGAAGAGAAACCTAAAAACAAGTAAAATACATTTTAAAAAATAAGTAACCCTGGGGTGCCTGGATGGCTCAGTTGGTTAAGCATCTGGCTCTTGCTTTCAGCTCAGGTCATGATCTTGGGGTTGTGAGATAGAGCCCCACGTCAGGCTGTGCACTCAGCTTGGAGTCTGCTTGTCCCTCTCCCTCTGTTCCTCCCCCTGCTCTTTCTCTCTCTCTCAAAAATAAATAAATAAAATCTTTTAAAAAAATTAGTAAACACACCAATAGCAATGAGCCTATCCACCACTCGATTATGGTTTCTAAGTATTATTCTTTAGGGAAAAGAACGAGACTCCTGTGAGAAGTGATTCCAGGACTAAGGCAATTAAAAATCATGAAGGTGGTACATGCATGAGAACAGTTTGCTTATTTTACAGATGACTAAAACCAAGGCAAGGAAGAGTTTTGTTCAAGGTCCTATAGCTTGAAAGTGGCCAAGCAGGAATGAAGCCTCTGACCACCTTGGTCTCCTGCTGGGGACATTTCTAGGTTTCATTCCCAGCTCCTGGTGTCCTAGGGAGGACAGACTAGATAGTAGGAATTTGGATGTGGGCACCAGGTAGCCTGTTTGGAGTCAGAGAAGAGTCTGGGAAAGAAGGAGGAAACCAAATGGAAGAGAGAAGGCTGCAGTGTGAGAATAAGCCTTCAATTCAGCCTGGGCTGCCAATTGTTTAAAATTTTGTTTTAGGGGCGCCTGGGTGGCTCAGTGGATTAAAGCCTCTGCCTTTGGCTCAGGTCATGATCCCGGGGTCCTGGGATCAAGCCCCACATCAGGCTCTCTGCTCAAGCGGGGGGCCTGCTTCCTCCTCTCTCTCTGCCTGCCTCTCTGCCTACTTGTGATCTCTGTCTGTCAAATAAACAAAAATCAAAAAAAAATTTTGTTTTAAATTTTGGGATAATATCAGATTTTATAGAGGAATTGCAAAGATAGTACAGAGAGTTCCCATACACTCTTCACCTAGCTTCCACTGATGTTAACAATTTACAGATATATATTTTCCAAACTAAAAAACCAACAGAAACCAACAATATCCTTAATTAGGCTACAAACTTTATTCAGATTTCACCAATTTTTCCACTAACATAATTTTTTCTATCCCAGGTTCCAATCCAGGATCCCACACTGCATTTGCTCATCATGCTTCATTAGTCTCCTCCTATCTGTGATGTTTACTTAATAGTAATTCATTAAAGGGTACATTTGCTTTACTTGATTTTCAGAATTTTTGTTATATTTAACAATAACAAATTAAAAATAAAACAAAACTGTAATGGTTTCTCATTGCTTTTAGAATAAGGGCAGCCATCCTCTGCCTGGCCAGCAAGACCCAAATGACCCACCTCTACAGCCTCTCCTTGTTTCACAGTGGTCTAGTCAAGCTGTCCTTCCAGTCTCTTGTAGTTTACCTTGCTCTCTTCTGTCACAGAGCCTTTGCACTTGCTGTTTCTTCTGCCTGGCACACTCTCCTCTTTGCCAAGTAGTTCCTACTCCTCTGTTGATATCATTCCAGCATCCCTCTGTCACTCCAGCGTTGCCTGGCTTGCCTGGCCTCCCTAGCTGGGTAGAATCTCCTTACCACAGGCTCTCATTACTGTCCACAGGGGCAATGCTAATTTGCAATACAAATGCTATTTGCTTTCACATTATTCTTCCTATTTGACCATAAGGTCCTTGAAAGCAAGGACCACATTGACTAATTTATCTCTATCTTCAGCTTCCTCCACAGTACCTGGCATGTAGTAGGTGCTCAATAATACTTGTTAATTTCAGAAATGAACAAAAAGCATAAAACATGCCTAAAAGGTAGGGGAGGTAGGGAGAGAGAAAAAGGGTATTTACACAGTATTTGTAGCTTACTTATTTCTTTTTCATGGAGATGGGGATGTAAACCACTAGATGGTGGCTGTTTGTGAAGTTGCCATTAAAAAACTTCTAGGAGGACAGATCCCAGATTCTGCTGGGTACCTGGAGGAGTTCCAGATGAAGAAAGTTAGCCTAGGAACTGGGCGTTTAAGAAGACCTGGAGAACCTGAATGGCTGAGTAGAGTGAGAATTTCCAGTTTCCCAGAGTCATCTACCAATCCAGGAGGGAAGGGGAGGTAGGAGAGATCTGAGTGGAGAGCAGAGTGAGCAAAATTGCAAGAGGCATATGCTTTTAAGCCTTACTTTTGTTATTAATTTATAATTTTGTGCATTATGGGTAGATTATATGACTGGTATGTAATTGATTCTATGAAATTTATTACAGCTCCTTTTATGACCAATGCAAATGTTTCTCCTGTGCTCAAAAAGAATATGAATTCTCTCCTGGATGTGGAATTCCATTATACCTAATACCTCAAATGTATTAGTTGTATTTTTAGATCTTCAATATCTCTATTTTTTGTCTGTTTGCTCTCTTGATTTCTGAGAGTAGTGACTTTGCAGTTATACAGGCCTAAGGATATTTATTTAAAAGTTAAAAAACTGAAGATTAATATTTAAAAGTTATACATTTTTCAAATTTTGGGGGGTAGGGGGAAACAATAAAGAAAACAGATCAGAAAGCAAATGATGGAAAGCAGCAAGGGCGTATTAAAAAACAATCTGAAATTATAAAAGATGACAAGAGAAAATCTATCTATCTATATAACAATAACTGAATGGGAGAAATTTGCTGACTCAAAGCAAATACTTTCAGATAGGGTTTAAAAATGCAAAAATATGCTATCAATAAAAGATATCTTAAAACAAAGTTGCTCAAGGAGTTTGAGAGTAGAAGAAATGAAAATCTCAATGGGTTTTAAAATAACTTGACATTATTGACTCTAAAGTATATTCGAAAGAATAGATGTAGAGTAATAAGTATTTGTTGAGAGCCTATTAGGTACTGGGCATGTGTTACAATCAAATTGCAGGGTAGAGCCTGAAGCAGGCAAATGATCAGCAAGATCAGAATAGAGTCTGGAAACAGTCTCATACTTACCTAAGAATTTAGTCTATGATAAAGATGGTATCTCAAATATGTAGGAAAAGAACAGCTTTAATTTATATCTATAAAAAAAAAACACACAATAGTAATAGAGGTACCTGGCTGGCTCAGTCGGTGCAGCATGCAAATCTTGATCTTGGGGTTGTAAGTTCATGCCCCACATTGGGTATAGAGATCACTTAAAAATAAATAAGTAAATAAATAACTTTAAAAAATAATAGTAATAAATATTAAACACAAAGTTAGAGGAACGCCTGGTTGGCTCAGTCAGTTAAGCATCTGCCTTCAGCTCGGGTCATGATCCCAGAGTCCTGGGATTGAGTCCTGCACGGAGGGGGTGGGGGGGGGGACTACACCACACACTCAGCAGAGAGTCTGATTCTCCCACTGCCTGCCACTCCCTCTGCTTATGCTCTCTCTCTCTGTCAAATCAATTTATAAAATCTTTAAAAATTTTTTTAAAATAAACACAAAGTTAGAGTTCCAACTCAAAAACAAAAAAATGATGCCTGGTAGGTTGAAGATCTGGACACTAAAACCTCATTCAGGGGCGCCTGGGTGGCTCAGTCATTAGGCGTCTGCCTTTGGCTTGGGTCATGATTCCAGGGTCCTGGGATCGAGCCCCATGTCAGGCTTCCTGCCCAGCGGGAAGCCTGCTTCTCCCTCTTCCACTCCCCCTGCATGTATTCCCTCTCTCACTGTCTCTGTCTCTGTCAAATAAATAAATAAAAATCTAAAAAAAAACAAAACAACCCTCATTCAAGTAATAGAATAAAACATAGGAGTATTTTTTAAATGTATATATTCAGGGCTCTACCTGAACTGCTCAAATAATTTAAATAAATGTTCACAGGGAAATACAAAGGATAATTAAACATATGAAAAAATGCCTAACCTCACTACTAGTTTAAAATTACAAATTAAGGGACGCCTGGGTGGCTCAGTTGGTTAAGCGGCTGCCTTCGGCTCAGGTCATGATCCCAGCGTCCTGGGATCGAGTCCTACATCGGGCTCCTTGCTCGGTGGGGAGCCTGCTTCTCCCTCTGCCTGCCACTCTGCCTGTGCTCGCTCCCACTCTCTCTCTAACAAATAAATAGAGAAAATATATTTTAAAAAAATTACAAATCAACACAACAGTGGTATCCACTGTGGGAGCCAAAGGACACCCTTGGCGTCAGTTTGAACTGGTACAGCCTTTTTGAAAATCAGTTCAGTGGTACCTATCAACAAATGGGTCATCCTTTTAATCTGGCAATTTCACTTCTAGGAACTTACCCTGTGGAAATCCTCACAAAAATGTTCAAAGATCTGGGGTGCCTGGGTGACTCAGTCAGTTAAGCATCTGACTCTCGGTTTCGACTGGGGTTGTGATCTCACGGTCTTGAGATCAAGCCCCTCATTGGGTTCTACACTCTGCTCAGAGTCAGCTTAAGAGTCTCTCTCCCTCTCCCTCCACCTCCCTTGCTCTCACTCTCTCTCTCAAATAAATTAATTAAAAATAAAACAAGTGTTCAAAGATCTTTGTATAAGGATGTTCATTTCTGGATGATTTAAAACAGCAAACCACTTGGGGTGGAGGCTGACTATCCACTAACAGATGAAGAGGTCACAGCACATGAGACAAGGCCAGGAACTCTGTGGGCTGCTAAGGAAAGGGGAGCTACGCGTTTGGCGTCCCTCATCTCAGAGCCGGCCTCCCCACCCTGGGCCCTGTGTTGAGGAAAACATTCCTCTGCAGAGACCTTGGCCTTGGAGTCCCAGAGGACTCAGCCCCTCAGCACCCATCCGGAAGGAGCTGTGGTCTTCTAGCATTGGGCTCTCTTTGTGTTCCTGGACATCATCTCTGCTGACTGACTTCACCTTTATTTTGAGAAAGACAAAAGCTTTAAGCTTTTAAGCTTTGGGCCTTTTGGTTAGGCAAATTATAAAGATATGTCCAACATCCTATTTTAAATACAAAAGTTCAAAACAGTAAGAAGCTCTACATATTTTAAATTGTTGGAGATTGAGGGGGAGAAAGTGTCTTTGTAAATGGCTCCCTTTCGTTCATTTATTGCTTCAACAATTGTGGGACAGACGACACAGACTCTCAAGAAGCTCCTCTCGTGAGGGGAGGAACTCTCATGAGGGACGCCATAACTACATCACACCAAACACATAAAATTTCAAATGACAGTAAGTGCTGAGAAGGGAGAGTGTGGGATTATACAAGTCTGCAGTATAGGGTTCTAGGCAGGGAACTGTACAGGGAATGTAGGAAAACTTCAGTCAGGCTGGGAGGTCAGGGAAGGTTTCCCTGAGGAAATTATATTAGGCAAGACCAGAGAAAGATGAGAAGTGGAAAAGAATCCCATGAGAGGGGCGCCTGGGTGGCTCAGTGGGTTAAAGCCTCTGCCTTCGGCTCGGGTCATGATCTCAGGGTCCTGGGATCGAGCCTCGCATCTGGCTCTCTGCTCAGCGGGGAGCCTGCTTCCTCCTCTCTCTCTCTCTGCCTGCCTCTGTGCCTACTTGTGATCTCTCTCTCTCTCTGTCAAATAAATAAATAAAATCTTAAAAAAAAAAAAAGAATCCCATGAGAGTTTGCATAAAGAAGGAAGGGTTTGTCTTGGGCAAAGGCCCAAGACAGGGCATAGCTGGGAGTATTTATGCCATTATGAGTATTAAGGCTGGTGTGGCCTGAGCCCTGAGTGGGATGGCAAGAGGAAAAGGCAGAAGCTACCCTGCCAGGATCTGTGGGCCACTTTAATGACTTGGAATTTTCTATTATGGCAATGCAAAACAATTCACAGATTAGGAATATGTTTCTTTTTAACAAATAATATTCACACCGGGCAGTGTCTGTGGCCATGTTTTGGGCAACGGGTTGGTGTAACCTGGTCAAAGTGGTTGCCCATTCAGCTCAGGTCATGATCCCAGGGTCCTGGGATAGAGCCCCACATCGGGCTCTCTGCTCAGCAGGGAGCCTGCTTCCCTTCCTCTCTCTCTCTGCTTGCCTCTCTGCCTACTTGTGATCTCTCTCTGTCAAATAAATAAATAAAAAATTTTTTAAAAAAGTGGTTGCCCACAGGACACTGGGAGGAGAACCTGGAAAGCAGCCAAAAGGTCCTGAGGTGAATTTCCTCTTCAGAATGGAGACCCCTGAGCGGCCTCCACTGGCAGTGCTGAAGCCTTTGTGGGGCTACTTCATGAGGCTGTGCACAAGCTACAGTCCAGATGCTGGGAGGTGTGCTGGTGAGCGCTGGAGTGTTGTTGGGTAGGGCAGGGGTGCAGCAAGTGGGTAGGTTTCTGGAAAATTGTGAGTCTTTCTGGGAGAGGCGGGGTCAGAGTGTGGAAAGACCAATATTAGCATCTGACCTGAGAAAGGTCTGCAGGAGCCCAGGCCTTCATGGTGTTGGGTGTTGCTGTCTGTCTCATCTTCTGGAGGGATAGGAGAGCAGGAGTGCCCAGAAAGGAGCTGAAGTGGAGATACTTAGCTTTTGAATACTAGAGCATTCCAAAACCTGCTTTTAAGATGTGGTATAGATATACAATGGAATACTATGCAACCATCAAAACGAAATCCTGCCATTTACAAGGACATGGATGGAACTAGAGGGTATTATGCTTAGCGAAATAAGTCAGTCAGAGAAAGACAATTATAATATGATCTCCCTGATATGAGGAATTTGAGAGGCAGGGTGAGGGGTCGTGAGGGGTAGGGAGGGAGATAAACCATGAGACTCTTAATCCCAGGAAACAAACTGAGGGTTGCTGGGTGGTGGGGGGCAGGGAGAGGGTGGTGGGGTTATGGACACTGGGGAGGGTATGTGCTGTGGTAAGTGCTATGAATGTATAAGACTGATGATTCACAGACCTGTACCTCTCAAGCAAATACTACATTATACATTAATTTAAAAAAAGATAATACCTACTTTTAAGATTTCTTTTTTGTGCCTTGTAATTCACCCAAGATTTCAGCGAAGGCTGCCAAACTCTCCGCTGTGCTGAAGGGAATCACTGAGAGGGTCTGTGTTCACATCTCAGATTCAAGAACAGCTTCCCCAGTGGCCCCCTCCTGCCTCCCTTCAGAGGCCTCCAAGATGCTAAGGACGCTTTTCAAAAGAGGGTAGTGGTCCTGGAACCCCAGGAGGTAATGGATCAGTCCTTCCTAAAGTAGAAAAAACCAGCCATGTGAACGTGAGAGACTCCCCCATCCTTTCTATTCTAGAAAGGCCAGAAGCTTGGTAGACAGAATGAGTTTCTGCGATAATGTGGACAAGAGCTTCAAGGTTAGCAGATGTGCTAAGTGACACAGAGTGAACTAATCAGGCAGCTTCATAAGTGACCCCTCTTTCCTCCTTGACCTTCTCAAAAAGGAGATCGTTATAATCCATGCTAATGAGGAAGGTGCCGCACTCAGGGCCATGTCCTCAGATGCAGAAAGCTACAGTAACCATTCTGAAGTCAGAGGCACAAACTCTCATAAGCCTGTAGGAGCCAGGCAGATAGAGGAGCAAGCCCATCATGGGAAAACAGCAAAGCTGATGGAACATGACCCAGTTCAGGGCGATCACTATTTTGTTGATAGGAAAGATCTATGCTGCCTCATTTTCCCATTAAAAAAAATAATAATAAATAAATCCAGATATAATGTGAAATTTAAAAGTTTTTTTCCAACTAATTCAAAATATATAGAATAGATATGAAATGTGTTTAGCGTTGGCTATTATATAGTGTCCTATGACACTGTAACAAATTACCAGAAACGTGGGGACCTAAACCTGTTCTGGAGGCCAGGAGTCTGCCCTCAGTTTCACTGGGCTAACGTCAGGCTGTCAGCAGGGGCACCCTCCTTTCAAAGGCCCTAGGGGAGAATCTACTTCCCTTGCATTGCCTAGGTTTCGGAGGAAGCCTGCGTTCCGGGGCTCATGACTCCTTCCACCACCTCTTGCTTCCATATTCTCAGCTCTTAGCTCTGTGTCAAATCTCCCTCTATCTCCATCTTACAAAAGCACTTGTGATTACAGGGAAGGCTTACCTATCTAGATAACCCAGAATAACCTTCCCATTTCTAACCCTTAACTTAATCATATCTGCAAAGTCTCTTCCGCTGTTTAAGATTATACTCACAAGTTCCGGGGATTAGGATCTGAATATCTTTGGAGCCATTATTCAGCCCATCACAGGTTTGCAGGTAGATAGAGCCCTCAGATTTGAACCTATCACAGATTTTCGCCCAGCTAGAATAAAATATCCCTAAATTATCCTACTCCTCTGTCCCTGAACCTATGATCCTTTTTGTTTTTAACAGCTTTATTGGAGTTTATTTATTTTTTAATTGACATATAATGTGTCATTTGTTTCAGGAATATATGTCTCTGATTCATCAGTCTTATATAATACCCAGTGCTTACTACAACACCTACCCTCCCCAATGTTCATCACCCAGTTAGCCTATGCCCCTACCCTCTCCCCTCCAGGAACCTTGTTTCCCAAGATTAAGAGTCTCTTATACTTTGTCTCCCTCTCGCATTTCATCTTGTTTCCTTTTTTCTTCTCTTCCCCTGTGATCTTCTGCCTTGTTTCTTAAATTCCACTATCAGTGAGATCATATGATAATTGCCTTTCTCTGATTGACTTATTTCGCTTAGCATAATACCCTCTGGTTCCATCCATGTCATTGCAAATGGCAAGATTTCATTTTTTGATGACTGAGTAGTATTCCATTGTATATATATACCACATCTTCTTTATCCATTCATCTGTCAATGGACATCTAGGTTCTTTCCATAGTTTAGCTATTGTAGACATTGCTGCTATAAACATTGGGGTGCAGGTGCCCCTTCAGATCACCACATTTGTATCTTTGAGGTAAATCCCTAGTACTGAAACTGCTATATTGTAGGGCAGCTCTATTTTCAACTTTTTGAGGAACCTCCATGTTGTTTTCCAGAGCAGCTGCACCAGCTTTCATTCCCACCAACAGTGCAGGAGGGTTCTCCTTTCTCTGCATCCTCACCACCACCTGTCCTTTCCTGACTTGTTAATTTTAGCCATTCTGACTGGTGTGAGATGGTATCTCATTGTGGTTTAGATTTGTATTTCCCTGATGCCAAGTGATGTTGAGCATTTTTTCATGTGTCTGTTGGCCATTTGCATGTCTTCTTTGCAGAAATGTCTGTTTATGTCTTCTGCCCATTTCTTGACTGGATTATTTGTTCTTTGGGTGTTGAGTTTGATAAGTTCTTTATAGATTTTGGATACTAGCCCTTTATCTGATATGTCATTTGCAAATACCTTCTCCCATTTTGTTGGTAGTCTTTTGGTTTTGTTGACTATTTCCCTTGCTGTGCAAAAGCTTTTTATCTTGATGAACTCCCAATAGTTCATTTTTGCCTTTGTTTCCCTTGCCTTTAAAGACATGTTTTGCAAGAGGTTGCTGTAGCTGAGGTCAAAGAGGTTGCTGCCTGTGTTCTCCTCAAGGATTTTGATGGATTCTGGTCTCACATTTAGGTCGTTCATCCATTTTGAGTCTATTTTTGTGTATGGTGTAAAGCAATGGTCCAGTTTCATTCTTCTGCTTGTGGCTGTCCAATTTTCCCAACACCATTTGTTGAAGAGACAGTCTTTTTTCCATTAGATATTCTTTCCTGCTTTGTTGAAGATTAGTTGACCATAGAGTTGAGGGTCCATTTCTGGGTTCTCTATTCTGTTCCATTGATCTATATGTCTGTTTTTGCGCCAGTATCGTACTGTCTTGATGATTACAGCTTTGTAATAGAGCTTAAAGTCTGGGATTATAAGGCCACCAGCTATGGTTTTCTTTTTCAACATTCCTTTGGCTATTCAGGGTCTTTTCTGGTTCCATACAAATTTTAGGATTATTTGTCCCAGCTCTGTGAAAAAAGTTGATGGCATTTTTATAGGGATTGCATTGAATATGTAGCTTGCTCTAGGTAGCATAGACACATTAACAATATTTGTTCTTCCAATCCATGAGCATGGAATGTTTTTTCATTTCTTTGTGTCTTCCTCAATTTCTTTCATGAGTGTTCTATAGTTTTCTGAGTACAGATCCTTTGCCCCTTTGATTAGATTTATTCCCAGGCATCGTATGGTTTTTGGTGCAATTGTAAATGTGATCAACTCTTTAATTTCTCTTTCTTCTGTCTCATTGTTAGTGTATAGGAATGCAATCAATTTCTGTGCACTGATTTTATATCCTGTCACTTTACTGAATTCCTGTGTGAGTTCTAGCAATTTGGGGGTGGAGTCTTTTGGGTTTTCCACATAGAGTATCATGCATCTGCAAAGAGTGAGAGTTTGACTTCTTCTTTGCCAATTTGGGTGCTTTTATTTCTTTTTGTTGCCTGATTGCTAAAGCTAGGACTTCTAGTACTATGTTGAAGAGCAGTGGTTATCGTGGACATCCCTGCCATGTTCCTGACCTTAGGGGAAAAACTCTGTTTTTCCCCATTGAGAATGATCTTCACTGTGGGCTTTTTGTATATGGCTTTTATGATATTGAGGTATGTACCCTCTATCCTTACACTGTGAAGAGTTGTAATCAAGAAAGGATGCTATACTTTGTCAAATTCCTTTTCTGCATCTATTGAGAGGATCGTATGGTTCTTGTTCTTTCTCTTATTAATGTAATGTATCACACTGATTGATACCACCCTTTGTTGAACCACCCTTGCAGTCCAGGAATAAATCCTACTTGATCATGGTAAATACTCCTTTTGATGTACTGTTGGATCCTACTGGTTAGTATCTTGGTGAGAATTTTTGCATTCATGTTCATCAGGGTTATTGGTCTGGAATTCTCTTTTTTGGTGGAGTCTTTGTCTGATTTGGGGATGAAAGTAATGCTGGCCTCATAGAAAGAGCTGGAAGTTTTCCTTCCATTTCAAAATTTTTTAAAAAGATTTTATTTATTTATTTTTCAGAGAGAGCGAGCACAGGCAGACAGAGTGGCAGGCAGAGGCAGAGAGAGAAGCAGGCTCCCTGCCAAGCAAGGAGCCCGATGCGGGACTCGATCCCAGGACACTGGGATCATGACCTGAGCCAAAGGCAGCCGCTTAACCAACTGAGCCACCCAGGCATCCCCATTTCAATTTTTTGAAAGAGATTCAGACTAGGTATTAATTCTTCTTTAAATGTTTGGTAGAATTCCTCTGGGAAGCCATCTGCCCCTGGGCTCTTGCTTGTTGAGAGATTTTTGATGACTGCTTCAATCTCTTTCATGGTTATAGGTCTGTTCAGGTTTTCTATTTCTTCCTTGTTCAGTTTGGGTAGTTTATACATCTCTAGGAATGTATCCATTTCTTCCAGATTGTCTAATTTGTTGGTATATAGTGGCTCATAATATGTTCTTATAACTGTTTGTATTTCTCCTGTGTTGTTGGTTGTGATCTCTTCTCTTTCATTTATGATTTTTTTATTTGGATCCTTTCTCTTTTCTTTTTTGAGAAGTCTCATGAGGGGTTTATCAATCTTATTAATTCTTTCCAAGAACAAGCTCCTCGTTTCATTGATTTGTTCTACTGTTCTGGTTTCTATTTCATTGGTTTCTGTTTTAATCTGTATTATTTCTCCTCTCCTGCTGGGTTTGACCTTATTTGCTGTTCCTTCTCCAGCTCCTTTAGGTGTAGGATTAGGTTGTATATTTGAGACATTTCTTGTTTCTTGAGAAAGGCTTGTAGTGTTAAATACTTCCCTCTTAGGACCACCTTTGCTGCATTCCAAATATTTTGAACAGCTGTGTTTTCATTTTCATTTGTTTCCATGAATTTTTTAAAATTCTTCTTTAATTTCCTGATTGACCCATTCATTTTTTAGTAGGATGCTCTTTAGCTCCCAAGTATTCGAGCTCTTTCCAACTTTCCTCTTGTGATTGAGTTCCAGTTTCAAAGCACTGTAGTCTGAAAATATGCAGGGAAAGATCTCAATCTTTTGGTACCAGTTGAGACCTGATTTGTGACCCAGGATGTGATCTATTCTGGAGAATGTTCCAAGTGCATTCAAAAAGAATGTGTATTCTGTTGCTTTGGGATGGATGGAATGTTCTGAACATATCTGAAGTCCATCTGGTCCATTGTGTCATCCAAAGCCCTTATTTCCTTGTTGCTCTTCTGCTTAGATGATCTGTCCATTGCAGTGAGGGGTGTGTTAAAGTCCCCTATTATTATTCTATTATATCAGTGTGTTTCTTTGATTTTGTTATTAATTGGCTTATATAATTGGCTGCTCACTTTATTGGAGTTTAATGTATATATCATAAAATAATATATTCACCTTTTGCAACTATACAATTCAATTATTTTTAGTAAATTTATAATAGAGTTCTGCAATTATCCAACAATCCAGATTTAGAACATTTTCATCATCCCAAAAAGCTCCCTGTGCTCATTTATAGTCAGTCCCAACCCCCAAATCCAGATCAGGCAACTGCTGATCTTCTTCCATTTGTATAGATTCGCCTTTTCTGTATATGTCACATAAATAGGATCATACAATACATAGTCTTTTGTGTCTAGCTCTCACTTAGTATGTTTTTGAGGTTCATCTAGGTCATGTGTGTATCAGTACTCAGTAATTACTCCTTTTTATTGCTGAGTAGTGTTCCAGCGTGAATACACCACATCTGGTTTATCCATTAACCTGCTGACAGACATTTGGATCAATTCCTGGTTTTGGTATGATGAATAATGCTGCTATGAATATTCATGTACAAGTCTTTGTGTAGACCTGTTTTCATTTCTCTCAGTAGATACCTAGGAATGGAATTGCTGGGTCAAAGGGTAGGTTTATTTTTAACTTTTTAAGAAACTGCCGAACTGTTCTCCAAAGCAGCTGTACCATTTTACACTCCTATCAGGAATGTATGAGGGATCCAGTTTCTCCACATCCTTTCCAGCACTTGTATGGAATATTTTTTTTTCCCATTGAATACCCCTGGAACCGCTGCCAAAAATAAATTGACCTTACATGTGAGGGCTTATTTCTGACTCTCAGTTCTAGTCCATTGGTCTATATGTCCATTTTACTACCTATACCATGTTGTTTCGATTACTGTAGTTTTGTAGTAAGTTTGGCACTCAGAAAGTGTGAGTCCTCCGACTTTGTTGTTTTTCAAAAATTTTTTGGCTATTCTGAATCCTATGCATTTCCACATTAGTTATAGAATTAGTTTGACAGGGGTGCCTGGGTGGCTCAGTGGGTTAAAGCCTCTGCCTTCAGCTCAGGTCGTGATCGCAAGGTCCTGGGATCGAGCCCCACATCGGGCTCTCTGCTCAGCGGGGAGCCTGCTTCCTCCTCTCTCTCTCTGCCTGCCTCTCTGCCTACTTGATCTCTGTCTGCCAAATGAATAAATAAAGTCTTAAAAAAAAAGAATTAGTTTGACAATTTCTACCAAGAAAAAAAGGCAGCTGGAACTTGGATAGGGATTGCATTAAATTTATAGATCAATTTGGGCAGTATTACCATCTTAACAATTGCAGTTTTTTGTGCATTTCTTAGGATTTTCTATATACAGGACCATGTCACCTGTGAATACAGTTTTTTAAATTTCTTTTCCAATGTGGATACTTTTTTTAATTTTTTACTCTTTGGCCTTGTCACACTAAGACCTCCAGTACAATGTTAATTAAAATTGGCAAAAGCCGACATCCTTGCCTTGTTCCTATGGGGAAATATTCAGTCTTTCACCATTATATATAACGTTGACTGTAGGTTTTGGTTAGATATCTTTATCAAATTGAGGAAGTCCTCTTTTATTCCTAGCGTAAGAACTGTTTTCATTAATAGATTTTGGATTTTGTTGACTTTTTTTTCTACATCTATTGAGAGGATCATATGGTTTTTGTCCCTTATTTTATTAATATGGTGACTTACCTTAATTGATTTTCAGATGTTAAATTGACCTTGCACTCTTGAGATAAAGGCCATTTGGTCATGAAATAGAATTCTATTTATATATTGTGGAATTTTATTTGCTAATATTGTGTTAAGGATTTTCATATCTAGGTTCATACAGTGAGTTGGGGAGTATTCCCTTCTCCTCCACTTAATAAAAGAATTTATGAAAGATGAGTACTATGTCATCTTTAAATATCTGATAGAATTCACCTGTGAAGTATTTTGGGAATGAGCTTCTTTTTTTAATAGGAAGATTTTAAGTACTATTCTTGTTATAGATCTATTCAGATTCTCTTTCTTCTTGTTTCAATTTTCATAATCTATACCTTGCTAGAAATTTGTCCATTTCAACCAAGTTACTGAATTTGTAATGTTCCCTTATATTCTTTATATTTCTGTAAGGTCAGTAGTGATTTTATAATTTATATTTTTTCTTCTTTTTTTTTTTATCTTGGTCAGCCTAACTAAAGATCCGTCAATTTTGTTAATCTTTTTCAAAAAACCCAACCTTTTGTTTTATCAATTTTTGTCCCTATTATTTTTCTCTTTCACTTATTTACACTCTAGTCCTTATTATTTTCCTCCTTCTGCTTGCTTTGGATTTAATTGGATCCCTTTTTCCAGGTTCTTAAAGTGGAAGCTTAAGTTATTAATATGAGACCATTTTTCTTGTCTAATATAGATGTTTAAAGCTATACATTTCCCTATAAATGCTTTTGCTGCATCTCATAAATTTCAATATGTCAAATTTTCTTTTTTATTCAGTTCAAAAGATTAATAATTTTCTTTATGGTTTCTTTTTTGACCCATGGGCTATATCAAAATGCCAAATTTCTATCTATACTTCCAATCCACTATCAATTTAGCATTGTCTCAAATATTAATTTGGGACTATCATGAATATAATTGCTCTTTTTCCTTTTTTTAATCTTAAGCTTGTTGTTCTTGCTGTTGTTGTTTAGATGACAGAAAATTTTACCAATGTATCAAATCACTCTTACTCTATATATTTCTTGAAAAGTCTCCTGTGTTTGTGTCTCTTCTTACTTGTGTATTGCCTCCAAATGTTTTAAAACTTTTTTCACTATGAAAGTTTCCAAATTTCCAGAAGAGTAGAAACGATAGTAAAATGAACAGCAATATATCCCTCCACTTAGATTTAACAATTGTTAATGTCTTTCGAACAGTTTGCTTTATATATTAGGTTAAACCATCTGAAGTCACTCCATTTATCTTTTCATGTGTCCTTGCTTTCTGGCCCTCCAGAGATGCTTTTCGATGTGGATCTTTTTATGGTGAGCATTTTGAGGCTTGGCTACCTGAAAATTTTTTTCACATATGAATGATAACCTGGCTGGATATAAAAGCATAAGTTCAAAGTTATTTTCTTTTAGTACTTAAGAAATATTATTCCACTATCTTCTTACAGCTAGTGTTGCCGCTGAGAGATCTAATATTGACCTAGTACTTTTAGAGTTTTCTCTTCGGTGTTTTTAGATTTTACCATCTGGTACCTTGTGTGGGTTTTCCCTTCTCTCCTTTGTTTTCCACTCTACAGCCCTTTCAACCTGAGGTCATTCATCCTTTTTTTTTTTTTTAAGATTTATTTACTTGATCATTCACCCTTTTTAAACCTGAAAAATGTGTCTATTGTTTCTTCAAATATACTCTTCTATCCCTTTTCATTTTTTCCCTTCTGAATTCTGCTACAGATGTGGGCTTTCTAACTCTACCTTGCTCACCCTAACTTTTAGTTTTCATCTCCTCAGTCTTTAATGAGTCCTTCTTGGAGTGTTTCTCAATATGATCATTTCAAATTAATTTAGTTTTCACCTATTATATATCTCACTTTTTGTGTTCTTTATTCCAACTATTATCTTCTTCATTCCTTATATTTTTTGGCTCTTTAAAATTTTTTTCCCCACTGCTAATATGACTTTTGTATATTTATAGAGCTGATGTGAAATTCTTAGTCCATGTATACTAATACACCTGCTTTCATCCTCCTGTTTCTGATGTTACTCATAGTGCATTTTACTTTCCTTTTGGTTTAATTTTATGCTTTGAGTGTCCCCCTAGTTAGGTTTGTGAGCCCATATTCCCTGAGAGTGTTGTCTACTCTGCTCCATACTGCCTTTTGGGGAGGGACTGAGGGCCACTCGGTATCAGTTAGGCTGTCAAGTTCAAGGAAAGAACAGGGACTCAGATCTCGAGTGGGGCACCACAGGCATCATACAAGCGCATGGCATCAGTTCTAACTGTCTTCACCTGGCCAAAAACTCCTTGGGGCCTTGATTTTACTTTCTACCTTGTGCTGGAAGGAAGCTGCCTGCAGTGATTGGGAGGGCCAGCCTCGATATTTAGAGGGCAAAGGGTAGTGAAGTGGTGAAGATATATTCAAAAACAGTTGTTCCCCTAATTTATCAACACTTGACCCTGAGAGGACTTTTATGCTGCTCTGAGTTCCTCCCCACAGACACCCTGACCATGGCCTGAGCCACTGTCTCTGCAGTTCTGCAGTGAAAGGCAAGCAATGTCTGTCCAGTGCAAAGGTATGGGAGAAGCAAGAGCTGAAAGTCCATTTTTCTTGTGTCCTTATGATTACTGTCACCTCTGCCTCAGGCTGCAGTTACTCTGTGTGCACGCACATACACACACACACACACACACACACACACACACGCATGCTCGCAGTCTAGTTCTAAACAGCTTTTTAGCTCCCCAGGCATTTCTTCTTTGTTGTTGCTATTTCCTGGATTTCTCATTGCCCTCTATTATTCCTCCTGTGTTTAGTTTGGGGAGGAAGCCAGCAGCCCAAGTGAATTCTCATCTTGGTAGGAACTGGAGCAGCCAAGAGATGCCTATTAGTCAACTCAAAGGAGAGATAAACTAGACTGTTGGATAGATAAGGAAGAGAATAGACTGGGCCTAGAGATACATACTTGGGAATGTCAGGGCATACGTGCTTTTTCAAGCCATGAGCCTGGATGAGATCTCCCGGGGCAGGATTGTAGATATACAAGGCACCTATACTCCTTACAGTAAATAAAAATTTAGATCTGGTGTGTGTACCAATTTCTCATCGGTTTGGTCAATGTGAGTCAGTCCTCACTGAGGTGAGACTCTTCACTTTGGGGGCCCCACAAAATTCAAGTGTCTGGCCCAGCATATCTAAAGCTCAGACTCCAACCTCTAGGGTCTCCACAGTCATGTACCATCTCCTGCCCCCACCACCAGACTCCCTCAGCTCATATCTGGTGTACCATGTTAACTTCTGAGATAATGTGAGGAGTAGAAAAAAATGGTGCTTATGAAAATGTTTTGGCAAGTCACAGGTTCTGAACAACTGTAAAATACCTAATCATTCTAACTGTAATAGTTCTTCTCTCTCTGAGCAGGCGAATAGGTGCTCCCATCATCACAAGAATCTCAAGGACTTGAGGAACAGCCCACGCACAGGCTGAAGATCTAGGAATCAGGAGGCAGCAGATCTGGAGGCAGAGAGAAGAGCACTACTGGTGTGTTGTAAGTACTTGGGGGTGGGTGAGCCCAGGAGCTCAGGCATTCTCCAACTCAGCTGGGAAGTTAACTAGATGCAAGGGAAGGCACAGGGAAAGGAGAATGTGCAATCAAAGACCAATGAGGAGGAAGGCCAGAGACAAAAACCTAGAAAAGCTGAGAACTATTAGGAAAGGGAGGACACTCCAATTCTTAAGATCTTCCAACACTCATAAACCCTCACCGTTCTGTGATTTCCCAAACAGACCTTGTCCCCTAACCTAGTCCATCCAGCCCTAGCTGAGCTTTGGTCATGACCAAAACCATCCTACTGTCAAAATCACAACCTCTCAATATCCCACTTTCTGACCATGACCTCCTACCCCTCCGGTTTTTACACCCTTAGTCTCACAACATGTGCTCTTCAATCTTGCTGAGCCTTCTAATCCCTTGACAACAGTCAACGAGTACTGACAGACCATCTACAAATGTGCCGGGCTATGGTATCAGGTGCTTTGTTTCCTCATTCTCTTCCTTATTCAGCTGGACCCAACTGGACCCCACGAGACATCACTTAACCTGCCTCTGATAGCACACTCTCAAGCTGGCCCCACAACCTCCTCTGCCCCTGCCCCAAACAAGGGTCCGCCATTCAACCTCAGCAATCCTGCTCTGCAAGGCTCCTTGACCGACACATACAAGGGCACACACACATGCAAGGGCACACACTCAGATAAATGAGCCATGGATGTCCTGGAATAATAAGCACGGGCTGCTTCCTAAACAAGCCACCCTGACCCATCCACCATTCTCAACCTGTTCCTGATCCTTCAGACTCTGTCACTAGTTTCCTATTTTCCCATTCAGAGCCACATCTCACCCTTCATACCTGTTCAGACAGATATCTTTGCTCCCAAACTCCATCCTCTAAGAGGCTTTACTCACTTGCTCCTCCTCCCTGCCCCGCTGCCCCTTTTCACAGGTGCACTTCCCATCTCGATGCTGCTTCTGGCTCTCTCCTCACCCCTGCAGCCTGCCATCCACCTCAGCGGCAGCTCTTCCTGAAGTCACCAATAGCCTCTGGTGCCGAATTCAGTGGACTCTGCGGTCCTGCCTTGGCCTCTCTGAGACAACTGACACTGCAGACAACTTCCCTTTTAACAGGGAATTTGCAGAAGTAATATGTAAGTATATTCTCCTTGTACCAGAAAAAAAGGAGAAATCAAACCATACCGATGTATATAAAGGAGAATATATACCAATGTATATCAATTTTAATATATGTGCTGCCAAAGGGAGCACACCGATGTATATAAAAACTCAGCCTTAGCCCCCCACTCCTATTTGAGCTTCCTCCTGCCCCCAGAGTAACTATTATTAACACATGGCTGGGGACTCTTCAAGGCCTGTTTCTATTTATTTGCCTCCATGTATATTGACTTAGACTTCTGCATTTTTTAAAAAAAGGTTTTATTTATTTATTCGTTTTAGAGAGAGAGTGCACAAGCACACCAGCGGGGGGGGGGGCAGAAGGGGAGGGGGAGAGAGAATCCCAAGCAGACTCTCTGCTGAGCACAGAGGTCCATGTGGGGCTCAGTCTCCCAACCCTGAGATCATGACCTACACCAAAACCAAGAGTTGGACACTCAACCGACTGAGTCAGCCAGGCGCCCCTGACTTGGGACTTTTTCTCACATATAAATTGGATCATGCCACATAGAGTTCTGGCTTGTTTCATTCATTTCACTGTATTAGCAGTTCTCCATGTCATTACACACAGATCCGTCTGTTCTTGATTTAAACTCTCCCACACTGGCTCACTGTACCAGGAATCCATAGTTCACCCAATTGTTGCCCTATTGATGGACGTTCAAGTTGTTCCACATCTGAATTCTACAAATTGTGCTGCAGGCTCCCACTTCCAGGAGTGTAGCCTGGTAGACACTGAGGAAGGACCCTCCCACTACAAAATAATGAGAGACCACACAAAACACGATGTTTCTGCTGGGCTCGGTGGAAATGAGAAAAGTCTTGAGAAAGAAGAAAAAAAAGGAAACAAACAAATAGAAGTATCAGTTATATCCATACTCTTCTCTCAATTACACAAATTATTCACAGAAATAAGAGTGGAATCCAGTGTCAGTGGAAGAAAAAAGAAAAACAGAGAAGCTATATAGAAGAATAAATTAAAAAACATATATTGCCTAAGAATGGATACCAGTTTGGACCATTTGAAACTGCTTAATATATATGTGGTAAACTCTAAAGAAAAGTAGAGAAGTGAAAACACAAAAGCCCAAGCACCTTAATGTCCTTGGGAAGAAAAGAGACAGGGATCTGGAAAGAGCAGCAAGGATTTCAAAATGAAATCAGTTTACTAACTGAGTTTACTGAGTGGTGGATCCCCTGATGTTCATTTTGCTTTTATTCCTTGCATTTTACACATATGTAATGCATATTCTCCTGTATTTAGTCAGTATTTAGTAAGACCATATATTTAAAAGGATGAACGGAAATATATTTCAGTGATACTCAGTGTAGCATATGGGCATTTTGACTAAATGTGGTTTTTCTCCCTCGTCTATCTTTTTATGTGTTGTAAACATTTTGCATAGTGAACATATATCACTGTTATCACATATATCAGAAAAAAAATCTTATAGCTGAGTTGGAAGGTTGGCAGCAAAAGGATTAATATTTTCAGAAATGAGCCTCATATTGGAATATAAAAAAAAATCAAGAAAATTTAGGTGAGATGTTTTACTAGTCTTCACATAGAAGAAGGCAGCATATTTTGTTTTGTTTGGATGACGATGGTGACATCTACCGTATATGCTACTGTAGTGATCCCAAAGTAATGACATTTTGAGAATCTTACACAGCATTTTTAAGTATTGATTATTACGGTGAGAGATGAATAAAAAAGACTAAGCAAAAATTGTTCAGACAGGGGCACCTGGGTGGCTCAGTGGGTTAATGCCTCTGCCTTCAGCTCGGGTCATGATCTCAGGGTCCTGGGATCCAGCCCGCATCGGGCTCTCTGCTCAGCTGGGATCCTGCTTCCCTCTCTCTTTCTCTCTGCCTCTCTGCCTACTTGTGATCTCTGTCTGTCAAATAAATAGTCTTTTTAAAAAAATTGTTCAGACAAAATTTGTAAAGCATTCTATAACAGTAAGACTTGGGAGATTTTGTAAATATTAACAGGATATAGTATAATAGCCTTTCCCTAAAGATTTAAAAAATAACTTAATATGGACAATTTCAAATATACTCAAAAAGTGGAGAGAACAGCTTAATGAATTCCCATATGGCTCTTACCCAGATTCAACAATCACCATAATTTTTTCAAACTTGCATCATCTTTACCTCTTGTGTGTGGTACATATTTGCTGCTACTGAAGTATTTTTAAATAAATTCTACACTTAATGCATCTCTAAAATATGTAGCTGTTTTCTTATACACATAATGCCATTTTCACATTTAACAAAATTAACAATAACTCCTGGGAATTCCCTAATACTAGAATCATATTCAAATTTCCCCAATTGTCTCAAAATTGTCTTTCTTGGTGGGGAAGCACCTGGGTGGTTCAGTTGGTTAGGCATCTGACTCTTAATTTTGGCTCACATTGTGATCTCAGGGTTGTGAGACTGAGCTCTGTGTTGGGCTCCATGCTCAACAGGGAGCCTTCGTAAGACCTCCTCTCCCTCCCCATCTGCCTCTCCCCACACCCTTCCTCTCTCTTTTTTTTTTTTAAGATTTTTTTTAAGAAAAAAATTTTTTTAATTTTTTTGTCAGAGAGAGAGAGAGCAGGAGCAAGCACAGGCAGACAGAGTGGCAGGCAGAAGCAAAGGGAGAAGCAGGCTCCCTGCCGAGCAAGGAGCCCGATGTGGGACTCGATCCCAGGACGCTGGGATCATGACCTGAGCCGAAGGCAGCTGCTTAACCAACTGAGCCACCCAGGCGTCCCGTTTTTTTTAAGATTTTATTTATTTATTTGACAGAGAAAGATCACAAGTAGGCAGAGGCAATCGGAGAGAGAGGGAAGCAGGCTCCCTGCTGAGCAGAGAGCCCGAAGCAGGGCTCGATCCCAGGACCCTGAGATCATGACCTGAGCCAAAGGCAGTGGCTTAACCTACTGAGCCACCCAGGCACCTTCACCCTTCCACTCTCAAAAAAAAAAAAAAGTCTTTTTGGTAGTTGGTCTATTTGCATTAGGACCCACATATTGCCTTTGGTAATTGTGTCTCTTAAATTTCTCTTAGTCTAGAGCAATCCCTCTTTTTTGGTTGTTTTTTATTTATACATTGTTTTTTAATACATTGTATTTTTTCATGAATACCATGTAAAAGACTTTATAGTATTCTTTTTATGTACATAAAATAATTTAATTAAGCACTCAGCTGATGATGAAATGTAATCTTCCTCCAGTTTCTCATCGATAAACATATTAATACCACAATTTAAAAAGCACCTCATTGAGTACATTGACAATTAAACACAGATTAGACACAGCTGAAAAGAGAAATAGTGATGAAAAAGCTGAAGGAATTACTTAAAGCACAGCAAAGAGAAATGGGAGAAGAAAACTGTGGCAGAAGATTTAAGAGCTATGAAGAACAGAATGAAAAAGCCTGTCATCTGTCTAATTAAAATTGCAGGAGGGTATTATGGAAAGAATGCAATAGAAGCAATATAGGAAGATAAAAAGGAAGAGTATTCCAGAACTGATGAAATAAATGAACTTACAATACATGCTGCACCATATAATAGCAAACAGGATAAATAAGAAGAAATCTGCCCCAAATGCTTATAAGGAAATTGAAGAATACTAAAGACAAAGGGAGAGTTGTAAAAGCAGCCATGAAAAAATTGTTTTGTTTTGAAGATTTTATTTATTTAACAGATAGAGATCAGAACTAGGCAGAGAGAGAGAGAGAGAGAGAGAGAGGAGAAAGCAGGCTACCTGCTGAGCAGAGAGCCCTATGCGGGGCTCAATCCCAGGACCCTGGAATCATGACCCAAGCCAAAGGCAGAGGTTTTAACCCACTGAGCCACCCAGGCGCCCCTTGACAAAATTGTTTTAAGTTCGGTTAAAAACCTTTGTAATCTTAAAATTGAATTGGAAATATCAATATGAACTCATGCCTTACTTTTCTTTCTAAATAATAGGTACAACAGGTATTTTCCAGCTTTGTTCTCTGTAGAAATGACAACCCAGCAGCAATAAGCACCCTCAACAACCAAAGTTTGCTCTTTAAATACCATTTCTCACTAAAAAGAATGAGGTTCCCTAGAAAAATGGCTGATTCCAGTTCTAGGACAGGAAATATACAAGATGAACCTGGGAGATTTCATTAACTCTTAAAGTAATAAAATTGTCAATGACTACCAGAGTAATGTTAAAAGATACAGGAGCCAACCTGAAGGAATACTTGCTAAAGATGAGATAATCTTGCATCAGAAATCATAATAAATAATAATGATTGCATATTGAGCACATGAAATATACAAACTTCCATAATTTGATGATCTCTCTCACACACACACACACACACACACACACACACCCTCATTAATTACCTTGATACATCAACTGCATTTCAATCAACAAGTTGATGAGAAGATTCTAATAGATTAATTCCATCTAATAAATGGATGAGGAATGATAGAATTAGAAGGAAATCACCACTTCACACCCTCTAATTCAGTAATGGATGCATTTAACATCAAAGCATAATAACCCAAACACAATGTGCCTCTTAGCATAATGCAATAGGAGTGCAGCTATGACAGCATTTTGCCAAAATGCTGAGTTAAGCAAACCAACTGTAAAAAGACCTTTCTGGGACAATCAGAGAAATTTGAACATGCATGAGGAATTAGATGATATTAAGAGATTAACATAGAAATAAAGCAAAAGGTCATTAACTATCAAGGACACAATCTGATCTGCATATATATATCTGGAATTTGCTTTCTTTTTTTAACTTTTTTTTTTTTTTAAGTAATCTCTACATCCAACATGGTGCTTGAACTCACCACCCTGAGATCAAGAGTCACATGCTTTACTGGCTAAGCCAGCCAGGCACCCATGGAATTTGCTTTAAAGGCTCCAGAATAAACAAAACAAAAAAATGCCTCAGGGAGGGAAGGCAGATTAGAGGAAACACTGTTGACAAAATATTGTTAACTGTTGATGCCAGGTGTTAGAAATATGGAAGTTCATTAAACTCTTCCCTCTACTTTGGGGTGCATTTGAAATTCTCCATAAAAAACAAAAAAACAAAAAAACAACTTTTTAGAGGCCATGAGAAAGGAAAGCCATATCACCTACAAATAAACAGCAATTAAGGTGACAAAGATTCGTCAACAGCAAGAGTGGAATAGAGAAGATAGCAATATAATATACTGAAGGATTAGGAGGAAGTAATGGTCATGATAGTTATATACTCAGCAAAACTACCTTTGAAGAACCAGGTGAGGGATGTCTGAGTGGCTCTGTCGGTTAGGCCTCTGCCATTCGGGGTCATGATCCCGGGGTCCTAGGATGGAGTCCCACGTTGGGCTTCTTGCTCAGTGGGGAGACTGTTTCTCTTTCCGCCTGCCGCTCTCCCTGTTTGTGCTCTCTTTCTCTCTCTGACAAATAAATAAATAAAATCTTAAAAAAAAAAAAAAGAAGAAGAAGAACCAGGTGAACTAGGGACATATCTAGATAAACAAAAACGGAGTTCAGCACTAGTAAATCTGTATTATGAGACTGCTAAAGAATGTTCTTTCAGGAAGAAGGAAAATAATCCTAGAAGGAAAGGCAGAGACTTAAGAAGGAAAGGTGAACAGAGAAATCAGTAAACATGTGGGTAATGTGGCCCATATAAAATAATTCCAGTCATGTCTAGGTCACGGGGCAGAAAAACAGACTTAAAATACCAAACAATGACAGCATCTGGGAACATGGTGTGTCTCTTCATTTATTTCACTTTTCTTTTCTTCTTTCAAGCAATGCTTAAGAGTTTTCTTCATATGGATGGTGCAGCTTTTTTAAAAAATTAATTTAAATCCTATAGTATTCCTTATTTTTTATTGTACAAAATATACATAACATAAAATTTACCATTTAAACTATTTTAAATGTATATGTACTGTATTTTATAGTTTCTGGTTGTTGTCAGAAATAGTCTATTTTGATTGCCCTTTATGTTTTTAACCACTTACTACCAGTATGTGGGAGAACTGTTGATTTTTATATATTGATTTTATATTGGCCCCTTAATTCTCTTGATAGTTACAATAGTTCTTTAGGGACCTCTCTTTTCTAGCTACATAATAACAACATCTGCAAATCATGATATTCTGGTTTCTTCCTTTCCAAAAATTACTTTTTTTGTCTCCTTGTCAAAGTAGCACTACAGTGTTGAATAATAGCAGCAACAAAGGACTTGGTCTTGTATTTTATGTGACTGCCTTCAACATTTTACCATTAAGTTTGCTGTTGATTTCTGGGAGTTTCCTTTTGGTAAGGAAGTCTTTTTTTTAATGTGTTGTTTCTATTAAGTACTTAGCACCTCTCTAGTTAAAGGCCCCACCGTCCCTCCAGCCTCTTGGGTTTCTTTCTTTTGTTTTTTAAGTTTTTACTTATTTATTTGACAGACAGAGATCACAAGTAGGCAGAGAGGCAGGCAGAGAGAGAGGAGGAAGCAGGCTCCCTGCCGAGCAGAGAGCGTGATGTGGGGCTCAATCCCAGGACCCTGGGACCACGACCCAAGCTGAAGGCAGAGGCTTTAACCCACTGAGCCACTCAGGTGCCCCAAGCCTCTTGGTTTTTGTCTCTCTTTTCCCACTCTCTGGACCATACATCATAAAGATCCTGGGCCCAGGTTGGCAAAGTCTCATCTTTAGAGGGCTGGCAGTAGGAATGCTCATATACTTTAAAACTCCCCCATCCCTTGCATCCACCACACTGTCCCTTGGTTATTCTACAACCTCTCCCATATGCCCACTCTCTCTTTTCCCAGCCCCTTAAAAAATCCTGATGCTCCCCAGACTTCTGCCTTTGGCCTGCCTCTTGCTCATGCTCCATGGGCGATCTCAGCCACTTCAGGCATTGCACCATTGCCCAAATCTGCTTATTTAGCCCCAATCTTCCCCCATCGCTCCAGAACTGTGTCATAATTTCCCAGTACACATCTCCCACAGGAGGTCACATTCCAGGTTCAAACCCCACTCGCTTTCCCTGACTACCACCACATCTCTCCTCTCCTGTATTCCTGAGTTTGGGAAGTCATACATGAGAAAAGCGTGGAAGTCAGCTCATATCTCCCTCATACTCGCCTCCCCCATTCTGGAGCTTCTGCCAACCTTCCCCTCTGAGCTTACCTCACACACCCCGCCCCGCATGGAGCAAAGGCGAACTGAGCGCGCTCTCTGCTGGTCATTTGGAGAACTACAAGTCCTTCGTGGGGGCTGCGTTCCCAGAGTGGCTGGCCTGAACAGGGGGGCCTCTTGGACGTTTGTGTTGGTGGGATGTGGGATAAGGTCGCTTTGCCCCAGTCAGCATGGCTGCCATTTGGGGAGGTCCGCGAGCAGCGAAGATAGTAGTCACCCCCTCCTCTCCCAGACCCTGGCCATCCTCATTGCCGCCCTGTTTTCACCATTCACAGCTCCTCCACCCTTCTCCCTCGCTGCTCCTCCCTCCTCACAGCCAGGATGGGACCTCCAGAAGGCAGGAGTCCCTTTTCTCTGGGGCTCAGTCATCCCGACCCAGTGTAAGGTGGATGTGCATCCTGCTGGACCAGACACTGGACAGGGATGGATCTCATCTTGCTTTTCAGTGTCTAGAAAGAAATGCCCCTTTGGATGCAGCCCTGAGGATAGGCAACTTCAAAGGTACCCCTTCCCCTTGGATGGAGGAGGATGGGGCTGGGCTGCAAGAGCGGAAGCTCTTTGCCAGGTCCCACAGCCTGGTGCCCAGAAAGCAGGCTGGATTTCATGCTCCCACAGCATCTTATTCAGATGTCCTGGGTTCACAGCTCTGCCGCCTCTGAGATAGGGCCCACAGAGTAATGGAGAAACAGAAATAACAGACAATAGAAGGTGGTGGAGGGAGGCCAACAGTTTTTACTGTCATTCAGAAGGTGGAATCAATTGGGCTTGGTGGTTGATTAAGTCATTAAATTAATACAAATTGAATGCTCCTGAGTGTCAGGCACTTTTGAGGAGTCTGAGGAACAGAGGAAGTAACTCCTAAGCTCCTCACGTGAGAGACTGGAATGGGGACAGGGAAGAAGAGGCTGATGAGACTAGGGGAGGGAGATGATGGGCCTTGTGGGGGCAAGCCGGGTATTGTGATTCTGAGACATCCAAGTGAAAGGCCCGGAAGACAACTAACCTACAGGTGGGGGTTCAGGCTCAACATCAGAATGCTGACGGGGCCTGGTGGAAGCCCTCAACATACAGGTGTAACTGAAGCCAAGGGGGGAAGGAGCTCCTCAGGGAGGGGGTGTAGAATAAGGAGGGAAGAGGGCCAAGGCCCAAGAGTGCTGGTTCTGAAGGGACCACCGAGGAGCAGAACAGGGAGAAAGGGAGGTAGAGTGTGGAAACCCAGAAGAGACAGGGAGGGAGCAACTGCAGAAAGTCCTAGGGCAATACAGGACCCAACAAGTATCTATTAGACGTAGCCACAGGACTTGGGGGAACACTTTTGCTGAATGGATACAGCACAAGGCGTACTACAGTGGACCAAGGGTTTTCAGGTGAGGAAAGGGAAGCTGTGAATATAGCTTACTGGGGAAAGAAGAGGGTTGTTTGTTTTAATGGGAAAAACCAGAGCAAATCAAAGAGTGGAGGTTGAAGATAAAGGACCACAGAGAGTGATAGAATAGGAAGTATAACATGTGGCTCCAAAAATTTTGATCCAAAAGTAATCTGGTTTGAGATGGGATGGAACTACTTAAATATCCAAAAAGGATTGGTTATGTCATATGAATGTCTAACAATATGGGATTTACTGCAAAATCGTTGTCTAATAATAGGTAACTAATTGGAACAAACACAACCTGTAACAATATAATTTTAAATGTCTTGCTATGTTTTCTCTTTTTTTAAAGATTTTATTTATTTATTTGACAGTCAGAGGTCACAAGTAGGCAGAGAGGCAAGCAGAGAGGAGGAAGCAGGCTCCCCACGGAGCAGAGAGCCTGATTCGGGGCTCAATCCCAGGACCCTGGGAGAGGCTTTAACCCACTGAGCCACCCAGGCGCCCCTTATCATAAAGTAATACATACTTACTTCAGGAGAAATCAGAATATACCATCAAACAAAGGCTCTCAAAAAACACCCATAATTCCACTTACCCAAAGTCACTCATACTGGTATTTTTGGTTCCAAATCCTTTTCTATGCATATATCATTATTTGGCAAGAACTGGGATCACAGCATGCATATTAGGGCAAGTGTTTTATATCTCTCCTGCTACAGAGCAAATTACTCCAGTTCTGAGTAGCCTCAAACAACAGATATTTACAGTTAGTCCTCATTATTCATGTATTCTGTATTTGTGAACTTACCCACTTGCTAAAATTAATTTATAAGCCCAAAATCAATACTTGAAGTGCTTTTGTGGTCATCGGCAGCTAGGCTCCGAGCAAGGAGAAATTTATACTCACCTTCCCAGCTGAGACTGAACCAGCTGATGCTCCTCCTTCTTGTTTCAGCTCTCCTACTGTAAACGGGTATCCTTGTCACACTCCGCTTAGTGCCATGTTCTTCACATTTCTGTACTTTTCATGGGTGATTTCCCACAAAATAGCCCCCAAGTGCGGTGCTTAGGCTCCATCTAACAGTCTTCAGCACAAGGAATCTTACAGAAAAAATGTGTTAGATAACCTTTGTTCAGCCATAAGTTATAGTGCTGTTGGCCATGAGTTCAACGTTAACAAATTGACAATGTATATTAAATATGGTGTTCTTAAACAGAAACACACATAGAACAAGGTCATATATTGATCAGTTGAAAATGTGACCAGGAGCTCACAAGACCTAACTATGTATCTCTCCCCTGAGAACAATGGTTCAATATTAGAGAAGTCAGAGTTCTTGGTGACTGCTGGGAGACACAGCAACTGCTGTGGTATCACTATTTCTGTAGGCCAGAAATTTAGGAAGAGCTCAGCTGGGGAGGTTTTGGCTCATGGTATCTCACGAGGTTGCCGTCAAATGTTGGTGGGCACTGTGATTATCTGAAAGCTCGCCCGAGGCTGGAGGTTCTGCTTCCAGGATGGCTCCCTCAAGTGGCTGTTGTCAGGAGACCTCAATTCCTTGTTTCTCCAGAGGCTACTTGAGGGTCCTTGTGACATGGCAACTTGAGGGTGTTGTGAGAGCATGGCAAGGGGGGAGGCTTCCCTAGTCCTGGAAGTCTACACCACAAGCAAGCCCTGAAGTCCAGCCCACAGTCAAGGAGAAAGTCCCACCACAAAATAGGTCTGAAAAAAAAAAAATACAAAAGATACTAATAATGTTTGTTTCTTGTGAAAAAAAGAATCAGGTGGCTGGGAGATTAAAGTGGGGGAGATTTTACTTTGTATCCTTTTTATCTTTAGAATTTTTAACAATGCAAACCTATTCATTATCCAAGCATACAGAAATTGAATTTTAAATGACTCTGGAATATTCTTTTTTTTTTTTTTTTACAAAATAATTTTTTTGGGGGTGCCTGGGTGGCTCAGCGGGTTAAAGCCTCTCCCTTCAGCTCAGGTCATGGTCCCACGGTCCTGAGATTGAGCCCTATGTCGGGCTCTCTGCTCGGCGGGGAGCCTGCTTCCTCCTCTCTCTCTGTCTGCCTCTCTGCCTACTTGTAATCTCTGTCTGTCAAGTAAATAAATAAAAATCTTTAAAAAAATAGTTATTCTGTTCAGCTTGATTTTGGCCAAACTGGTTTCAGTACAGCATAATTTCTAAAATGAGATCTCTGGGAGATAGGACTGGTTGGAGTGGGAGCAGAGGCTGGAATTCATGTTAAAGAGGAGAGAAGTTAAAGGAGAGAAGAAGTTTTGGGGCAAATGTTGAGGGCATTCCCTTTTTAAGGTAGTATTTTCTCTGTGGTGTGGGGGACTTTGGAAGAGTTAGCATTTACCTAAGCCATAAGGGAGGGTACAGATGTGCCCTGGTTGAGAAGAGGGGTGATGACACCCCCAGCAAGGTTATGTGTGAGCCAGGATAGACATGTGGGAATGAGAAGACACACCAGAACAGCACACACACACAAACAGGAGGTTTGTGTGCACATGGTGGGTGGGGATGGGCAGACTGGGCCCAGTGCGTGGAGGGCCTTGAGTGGCAAGTCTGGCATCAGGGTTCTATTTAGAGGCAGTGAAGTCACTTATTTGATCAGAGCTGTGGTGTAATTAGAGCAGTATTTTAGGAAGATCAGTCTGTGAGCTGATTGACAGTTGGACTTGGTAAGTAAGGAGTCTTGATGAGTAAGGAGGTACAGTGGTATAGTCACAAGCATAGGCTCTGGATGGCTGGGGGCCAAACCTTGGGCCCACTACTTCCTAGACATGTTATTGAATCTGAGCTTTAAAAGGCTAATAGCATCTTTCTTAAAAGGCTGTGTGGGGTGTGTATCTGACTGGTAACTCTCGCACAGTCCCTGGCACATTGTTATGGGAAGCACAGATGCAGGGTGTGATCAATCCTGGGATTAGAAGAGGAAGAACTATGAGAAGGACAACTTTTGGTGAATGATTAATGGAAGAAAAGAGTGAGCGGATACAGTGCATGTCTGTGCATGAAAGGGGGACACAAGGTCTCCCAGTTTCCTGGCAGCATGGCAGACCCATAAATAAAGCCAGGACAGGCAGGTGAGGACAAGCTTTAGAGGGTAGTGAGATGCTGCCTTAGGTCTGGGGTGTTGATTGCACAGTGTGGGCCGGAAACTGACAACTGAGAACAGGGGTCAGGACCAGACAGAAAGTGGGAGCTACCTGGAAGCAAGTGTGGCTGAAGATGTCGGGGCAGAAGAGACACCAGTGGACCCTGCAGAATGTCTGCAGCAGGGCTGGGGGGGAATGAAAACAGGAAAGAGACCATGAGAGAGGTGGGGAACCAAGAGAGACCAGAAGCCCTGGAAAGGAATGTTTGAAACAGAAGGATGGGGTCAGCAACATTGCCTGCCTCAGAGAATCCAGGAGGATGAGGGATGAAGACCAGTGGCGGTCTTGGTGAGAGCAGTTTCCCTGGTGGGGTGGGGACACAGGTCATAACACTATCGGCCAAGGAAGAGGGGAGGAAGGGAGTCACCAGTGACTGGGGTGTATAATATTCTTTTAAGAGCCCCACCTGTGAGTTATCCTATAGTTGCCTCAACACTGGCACAGGAAACATATTCATGGATGTTCATGACAACATGGTAATTTCAAAGACAGAAATCATCAATATGTGTTTGCTAAATAAAGTAGGGTACACCCAGGTATGGAACACTATGTAGCTACAGAAAAGAATGAGATAAGCATATGAATTAAGAGAGTAAAATCTTCGAGATCCATTAAGTGAAAAAGGCAACAAAAGCAAATTATGTGTATTATCTGATCATTTGTGTTTTTTTAAAAAGATTGTATGTCCTCTCCCTCTCTCTCTCTCTCTCTCTCACTCTCTCCCTCTCATGCACACATGCACACACTCATACACCCTTTTGGAAAGACACAAAGAAAAAGGTAAGGGAGGTTGCCTGGAGAGCCAGAGGACTAAGAAGGAGATTTGATCTCTCTATGATCTCTCTATTTTGAAATAAAATGCATATGACCTAGCAACCCCACTCCTAGGTATTTACCCAAGAGAAGTGAAAACTTACACTCTTACAAAAACCTGTACATCGATGTCCAAATAGCAGCTTTTTAAATTATAGCCCCCAACCAGAAAGTGTCCAAATACCTATGGACCTCTAAGGGATAAGGGAGCTGTGGTCCACCCATGCCGTAGAATACTACTTAGCCGTCAAAAGGAACACACTGTTGATGCACACAACCACACCAATAACCATTATGCTGAACGCAAGAAGATGCCATCAAAGGCAACTCTAATTACAGGACATTTAAGGAAAAGGCAACACTGCAGGGAAGAAGTACAAAGAGTGATTGTAAGGGGTTGGGTGGAGGGGAAGCTGATTAAAAGGAGACAGAAGGAGGAAATTTTGGAGGGCAATGGGAGTGTTCTATATCTTGGCTCTGGGCTCTGTGCATTTGTCAAAACTCATATACCTGTATATGGGAAGGTATCCATTTACTGTATACTGTTTTGCTCCACCCTAATTCCAAAAGAAGAAACATGGCCGCTAAGAAAGTTACTTTTAATACTTCTGGATGCGGTTTCCACGTTTCTAAATAGACAGCACCATGCCCTGATATTTGGATGACCAAGTTGAAGACGCTGGCCTTGGCCCAGTGATGGCTGAGATAGGCCTGGCATGGGGTGTGCGTAGGAACTTGGGTCACAGAAATGGCTTGGCTTTCAGGGAGCCAGGTGCTTCAAGGAGGCTTTCCCTGGGCTGGAAAGGGGAGGAGGGAGGCCGGCCAGAGCTGCGCACCTGCAGCAGGGGAGGAGTGCCCAGATACAGATGAGGTGAGAAGCAGTAGCCCCACTTTCCTGAGGGTGGAAGTTGGGTTGGTAGGCAGAGGGTGGGGTGAGCCATTCCGGAATCCACTGCGGATGTCTGTCTCCCACCCCTGCCAGTGAGGTCAGGGGGCGGGTGGGCCTGGCTTGGGGGCCATGATGGCAGAGATAGGTCTGGCTCTGGGGGTGTGTGGGAGCGGGGGAGTCAAGGGCAGGGGCCAAGCCCCCACGGCGCAGTCACAAGGGAGTGGGAGCCGTGGCTTATCAGCCCCATCAGAGCCTGCCGCACTCCATCTCCCCTCAACCCCATGGCTCCAGCCCACTGCCCTGCCAACGGGAGAGGGTGGAAATGGGCTCTCCCAGATTTCATTCATTTCTGCAGGCAGTTGACCTCCAAAGCACTTCCTGCCTGCCCCACCTCCATAGTGGGAGCAGTCAAGAGGGAAAGCAGAACAGTAAAAGCCTACACTTAACACTGGCACTGTTCTTAGGGCTCTGTATGTATTCACCCATTTGGGCTTTACAACTCCTTGAGGGAAGGAGGTATTTTTATCTATGCCCACTCTACAGATGAAGAAACTGAGAGGCAGAGAGAGTAAGAAACTTGACCAAGGCCACACAGCTAGCACTGATGACTTGGGTTTTGAACTTCGGTAGGATTTGGTTTCCATCTTTAAGACTGGGCTATTCCAGTGGAGATCTCCCTCATGTGGAATTTTTTGATTCTCTCTTTCTCTCTCCCACCCTCCCTACCTGCTTCCTTCCTCCCTCATTTTTCTCCTTCCTTTCTTCCTTCCTTCCTCATTTCTTCCTGTCTTTCTTAGGTGGGTAGTAGGCAGTGATTCGGTTCTGGTTCATAATGGTTTAATTCTGGTTCATAATGGGTCCAAGACAGACCCCTGGGCTGGTAGCATATCCAGCCAGCGTGGCCTTCCACCTTCCCGTGGTCCTGCCAGTGAAGAAAATCTCTCCCTGGGGGAAGGGGTGTCGGAGGACTTGATGGCCAAGCCTTTCCTAAGAGACCCATCAGTTTAGGCTGTGTTTTCCAAACTAGCCTGGAACCCATTAATACTCATGAAACCTATTTGGAGGATCACAACTAGTATTTCTAAAAGAAAACTAGGAAAGAATAGAAAATACTAAGGTACAGGATATGTACCAAATGCAAACATCATTTTGTGGAATTTCTATTTCAAACATATATATATATATATATATATGTGTGTGTGTGTGTGTGTGTGTGTGTGTATACACACATACATACATACACACACATGTACTGGGATCTGCTGAAAATCGACTTCTCACTATGACATGAGGCCAAAATGATTGGGAAATACTGATTCAATAATCTATTCCCTAAGGTTAATAATCTATTGTCTTCAATTTATAATAACCCCTACATCCTCCCTCTGTGCCATTTTTTAAACATAGCTTTTTTTTTTCATTTCTAACAGTAATCCTCACTATATTTTGTTTTTGTTTTTGTTTTAATTGTAGAAGTGGAAGAAGAATATATTCTGGTTGTAAGAGTCCAGCATTTCAGGAGCACGGAGAATAGGAGGGGAACTCTCACCTCTCCTCACTCCACTCTGGGCATAGCACCCCCCCACCCCACTGGGAGCAATGTGGTGTGCTTCCTTCTGGCTTTCTTTCATAGATGGGCAGGTACGTGCATTCATGTGCATGTTATTTTTATTAATACTAAGTTAAACTGTATGCATTGTTATCTGCATTTTTTCCCACTTATCATATCTTGGAGATCTTTTGCTATCCATTCCACATAAACTTACTTCATTTCTTTTAAGGACTGAGTGGGTAGTAGGCAATGATTTGGTTCTGGTTCATAGAACCTGTATGAATGAACCTTAACATACTTAGCCTCTCCCCTATAGGCACCTTACACCATGGCCTACTGCCCCTCCTATGGACTTCAACCTCCCTATTCTAAGCACCCCTCCTGTCCTTCCCTCCCCAGGCACTTGTCTCCCTTAGGGTCTGGAAACACTGGGCACCCCCCAGCCTCCTGGCTCCTCCCGCCAACCTCTTCTGTGTGGGTATTGGCCAGGCCCCGGCTGGCAGCAGCCACGGCCTGGCATGAGGAAGCCTCCAGGACTGGAAGACATTTGCTAAGGATGCTTAGCAACACTCTGAGTTAATTATTTAATTGGGTGAAACATCCATTAGGGAGGATTCTCACTTTCCAGACAGCCTGTGAGTAAACATGTCGAGAACAGAAGAGAAGAGTGAGGTGTTGGCGAAAGCTGCCATTCACCCTGGCTCCTCCCCCACCCCCCCACTCCCCAGCAGGGGAGTGGGACCCTGAAGGACTCTGCCCAGATGTTTCCTCGGGCTGGGCCAGGGCAGGCTGCGTAGGTGAGGAGGGCAGATGTGGCTCAGGGGCCCACTACTGGCGCGGCACATCTGGGGAGAGCAGTGTCAGGAAACCCACTCACACCAGGTAGCTCACTCTGGAGGGGATTTAATTTGAGAATCCAGTTACAAGAATGTCGGAAGAACCGGAAAGGGGACTGTAAGGCAACTTCAAGGTGAAAGGTTGCAAGAAGCTGCTCCTACTCCTGGAGCCAGACACTGGAGGGGAGGGTGACTCCCAGAGCCCAGAGCTGGGACCGCCAAGCCAGAGCTATGACTTGGAAGGGCCAAGAACTGGGGGCTGGAGCCATCTGTGGGGAGTGTCTGGCAGAAGCTGGCTGCACAGATTAGATGCCACTGATCATGTCTTCTCAAAGAGAGAGAAGACATGAAATACTCTGGCCTTTTCCTTCTTCCTGCCCTGCAGTGCCTTGCCTTGGCTCACCCCAACAGGAAACCAGGAGACAGAGCAGCCTGAGACATGTAACCCATGGTTGGGTGGGGGTGCTCCCTGCATGCAGAACAGAGCAGGGGAAGGGCAGGGAATGAATGCCAGTGCAAACAGGCAGTGACCAGCACATGAGCTGGGCAGCTCAGAGGCCGATTATGGGGCTAGGTCTGCCGGTATGATGTTTTCTTTAGGAGAAGGAGACCTACATTAGGTGGTATGCTGTGGGTGTCGAGGAGAAAAAGAATGCCTGGTTTGCACCTGTGCCTGTCAAGGCTCTGTGTAGTAAACATCTCTGGCATTTTAAATACAAAGATATTTAATACAGAGAATCAGGTACTTTCAAAATTGTTGGAGGGGCCAGAATAGTGGGTTCTAACCTGAACACCCAGGAATGATTTCCAGAAGAATTCTGAACTGACCCTGGTGGCACTACCCCCTCTGAAACCATCCCTTGAACTATGGGTTTGAAACCAACTGTATCTGCAGTACAGAGATCACAAAATCAGAACTGAGCCACGACTGCCATTGTCACCACTGTCTTTGCCTTCTGACACCCAGAAGCTAGAGAGTGGATTATGGGAAGCTGCTGCAGAAGACAAAGAACCAGAAACAACCAGAGGCAGAAAACAGCCTCGCCCTCATACCTACCTTCCAGATATCATGGTATAACTGTGAGGTAGAATCCTATTCACTTCCAGAACCCTAGCTGCAAGGGATTCTGGGAAATGCAGTTTTTCCTTTTCCAACCTCTCCAGCCAAAAAGGAGGTGGCATGGGAGAGGCTGAAGGAGCCCATCCTCCGTACCCACCACACCACTTGGGGAAAACTCAGCCAGGTGGAAGAAACTGTACAAGATTGCAGGACACCATACATGTTGGGGACTCCAAACGGCACAGCAGTTCTGAGATGAGCAGCACACCCTTTGGCCTCCCAGAGAGGTAAGCTAACATGTGCATATTTAAGAGGGCTGGCCCCCTTAAATGTACCTTAAATGTGAGTACCAGCTCACACACCCCCATGCACCTCAGGGGACAGGGTTGAGTCCATCCCCATGTACTCACAGGTAAACGGAGGCTCAGAAATAACCCGCCCAAGAGCACATGGCAGTAAAGGGCAGAGCTGGCAGGAGAACCAGGTTGCTTGAGAGCAGAGCTCTTTGGCTGAGTGTGAAGAGAGAGAAGGAAACAGAATAGATTGGGGGCAGGGGTGGAATGGTAGGAGGGGCTCTGAAGGAAGAGCCTCCAGGTGAGGATCCCAGCACGACCAGCACGAACAGACACACTGAATGGTCTGGGCATAGTGAACATGGCCCGCTGTGAGCAGGAGGTGTGGTGGGAGTGGGCATTCTGAGGAGGAGGGCAGACCAGGGTGAGGCCATGTTTGGGAGGAGGCTTCCTGTGCACATACCGTGAGGGACACTCAGTAGGCACAGAGGGAAGGGGAGCTGCAGGGCCTGCACAGGGCTGGAGCCCATGGGAAAAGGGGCCAGAAGGAGGAGGCAGGCACTGGGGCGGGAAAGAACAGGGCCAAGGCCAAAGGGGAAAGCTGAGGCTCGGGTGAGCACCAGAGACTGGAGGGTTCCTCGCCCAGCTGGGAACTGTTTTCTCCACCACTAAGTAAACATCATATCTGGGCTGGAGAACAGCCACTGTATTCAGGAACTGGGGGTTCCTGCCTCATTCCTCCTCCAGAAAGTCTGCTTAGATTACCTCCACCCAGCGCTCCTGGAGCCAGGGCTGGTGGCATGGGTGGATGACCTGCACAGTTGCCCAGGCCCCAGGCTCCGAAGAAGGCCCCCATGTTTGGTTTAATGCTCTGCTGTCCCCATCTGGAAATTCTCAATGATTTTTTAACCAGGGGCTCTGCCTTTTCATTCTGCACTGGTCCCAGCAAACTATGAAGTTAGTCCTGCCCGGAATGAAGAATAATTTAAGGAAGGTGTCCATGCATGACATGACTCTTGGGGCTGGGCAGCAGGAAGCTCCCTCTGAACCTTTTTCAGGGAGGGTGGGTGGAAGGCCTCGAAAGGAATTCCTCCCGCTCTTTGGATTTCCTGTCTATCCCAGATTCCTGCACCTCACACACTACAGGCCCATTCCTTTATATACCTGTGTGATTTCCCCATATCCCAGGCCCAGCCCTGCTCTAAGCTCAGAGAAGCAGGGTCTTCGTCATCCATCTGTTTAGTGCCTGTCGCCCCTGCCCCTCCCCACCCAGCCCCCTCTGACTCCACAAAGGGCCACGCACACAATGGGTGCTCCGTGGGGCTTGCTGAGCTGATCGGAAGGCCAGGCTGGAATCCCGGGGGCTGGCGCACAGACAGGCCATCTCCCATGTTCCTCTTCAGCAACCTAGGCAGGAGCACAGGAGGGGAAGAAGGCAGGGAGTGAGTGTGTGTGTGTGTGTGTGTGTGTGTGTGAAGGAGCAGGCACATAAAACAGAAACAAATAAAGAGTTCAAATGTGAAACGATTAAAAAAAATAAATCGAAGGGAGTGAGATAAGGCAGTGGAGCCTCTGCTCCCTAGTTAACATTCATTGGATTGAATAATCAGGCTTCATTATCTCAAATTGTCTGCATATTTGCCCTCAAAATGCTAATTTACAGTTGGCTGGGAGCAGTCTCGGCCTATTTTGACTAAAATATTTTTTCACTTTATTGAGCATTGTTCTTAGCTGTCGGGCATCTTGCTTTGCGAGGGGAAGGAGGGGAAGAAATAGAGGGAGAGAGGAAAACATTTTCCATCAAAGCTCTGCCCCGCTCAAGTCTGATTACGGGCTCCCTGTTTTGCGTAGAAATGGCATTTCTAAGCCTCCAAGTAAAATTAGAGTCTTTATCATTTTCTTTTAGGGGACAGACAGTTTATCATTAATCTCAGAGAAGGAAATAGAAATAATTTTTTTGTTTGTTTTACTGAAGGGGTGAAAATTCTTGCTTCGCTCCCTCCTCCCTCCTCGGCACTAAGGCTGTCGGCTTGTTCTCCTCCACTTTCCTCTCACCTCCAAAGGCCCAAATTCTCTTGCCCTTCTCTGTCCTCCAGGCAAATAACCAAAACAATGGTCACAGGCTACTACTCACATCAGCTATGGAGTTTGGCCAGAGTTTCCCAGAATCTCAGCCCTGAAAGTCTATAGATGTCAGCTCCAAATTTAATTCTGGAATTGAGTTAGAAAGGCATAGCCTTCCTTGGAGCTAAAAGTCCGTAACAGTCCTTTCAAGTCTTTGTTCACACGCGAGCACAGTGTTCCAGAGAGCAAGATGGGCCTCTGGGCTGGATTTTCTGTCTGGGGATAGGCTGTCCTGAGCATCCACCTTCTCCACCCCAACCCCACCCCCAGTGTCCCTGTGAATGGGGACAGGAACTAGTGTGACCCTCATCTGGGTCAGCTCCAGGCCAGGCTAGTTATGTCTGTGTCAGAGTCATGGGGAAAAGAACTTTTTTTTTTTTTTTTACAGACAGAGATCACAAGTAGGCAGAGAGGCAGGCAGAGAGAGAGAAGGGAGGAAGCAGGCTCCCGGCTGAGCAGAGAGCCCTATGTAGGGTTCCATCCCAGGATCCTAGGATCATGACCTGAGCCGAAGGCAGAGGCTTTAACCCACTGAGCCACCCAGGCACCCCCGTCATGGGGAAAAGAACCTTAAAGTCATTTTATCCCAACCCCCTGATGACAGAACTGAGACCAGAAAGAAGTTAGTAGTCAGGGGTGACAAATCTAGTTCTGGGTCATCTTGGTGACTCGGTTTACTGTTAGGAGGCTTTTCTCCTCTACCAGACTCCTTTCTGAATGCTCTTTTTGGTTAGCCATCTTGCTACTTTCTTTTGTAGTCTCTTCCCTGTCATAGCTCTTCCATGGGCAATGAATGGCCATTCTGGCACTCTGTGGAGCAGTAAGTATCTGGATTTCTGGTACCTTCTGCCCTGCCTTCACTGAAGGCTAGCCCAGAAGACAGTATGCCCAGCCAGCCGGCCTCCAGCTATCCTGCTCCAAAGCCATCCCCACCCCAGTCAGTCAGGTTTTCCCTCCCCTCCCAAGCCCAAAGAGGATATCTTCTTTGCTCCAGAAGAAGCAGTAGTTGCAGGTTCCCAGGCCAAGCCCCAGGGTTACTGTGTATGGTTGGGCAGGTTGTACATGGCACAAGGGTACGTGGCTAGGTGGGCAGTGGGGCTGAGATCTTGTTCTTGCTTTCTTCACTGAGTCCTGTGCCCAGCAGCATGGAGCCACCTCTGCACGGAATGATGCCAAGAGGGCTACCCCATCCAGAGCTGGCTCACGTCTCTGCCCCGCCTGCCCAACCATCTCCGTGCAGCCTTCTCCCAGCACTCTATCTTCTGAATTGTGCTGAGACTGAATGTGTGGCCTGGACTGAGATCCAGACTTGACATGTCCTGTCTACTTCCCTGCCCAGCATCTGTGTGGTGCAGGGGGCCTTGCCCTCTGTATTCTATAGGGTTGAGACTCCAGGCGCTGCCTCTGTCCACTTACTGAAGCCAGCGCCTGTCCCCGCTGGGGTTTCTGTGCACCCTGGTCATGTCAGTTACTGCTGTCCTTCGGCTTCCTGACCTCCTGAGCCACTGGACCCCCAGGCCCTCCGGGCATGTCTCCCTAGCCAGCCCAGGCACAGGGGCGGCAGCCTCTGCCCAGGCATAGGGTTACTGGTCAGGGGATATCATCAGGCATTTTACACAGAAGTTTCCGGAAGGCGGCATCACAATACAGCCTACAGGCACGACAGCCACCCACATGCACACAGAGCAGACACTACACCCAGACTTCCCAGCCAGCACGGCACACGCTCCGCAGACACACCCCACAGATACCACTTACCCTCACCCTTCGCAAACACTACAAACACACAGACAGAACCCAAGAGATACTACTTACACGCCCACACTCAGCAGACACACACACACAGCCAACACCCCCCCACACCAACCTACACTCAGATCCAACAGAAGCCACACGCACCCTCCACTGACACCACACACACACGTCCCCAGGCGCGCACACACCCGTACACCGCAGACACCACACACGCACCCCCAGCAGATATCACATACGCGCCCACCCGTTCGCGCGTGCTCTGGCACATTCCCTGCAGTTGGTGGCCATGCACCTGGTATGACAGGAGAAAGCTGAGGTCCCCCCCGCCCCAGCTACACACACGAGGCACTACTGTGCCCTCATAATTTGCCTGATGCAATTACTCAACACGAGGCAGAGATTCCCCTGCTCCTAGGACGCAGGCTCCGGGCTTCAGCCCAGCTCTGTCACTGTAGAGATACGTGACCTTGATCACCCTCGCCTCAACAAGAAATAAGGTGTGAGGATGGGTGGAAGGGCCCCGGGTGCTCACCGTGTCACATACACTGAGTGCCACCCTGGGCTGAGTGCTGCAGACCGCATAAGGAATTCCGGGCCAGCCTTGCGCCCTGTCCTCAGGGAGTCAGTGTCTGGCTGGAGAGGGAAGCAGGGCTTAGTAACAGAGGATGCAAGAACAAACACACACCAGTTGTGCAAATTCACGCTTGGGCAGAAGGCCGGAGGATTAAATGGGGTTCGAGGTAAAGCAAGCAAGCCCAGGGTGGTCACTGCAGCTGGCCATGTCCACAGGGAAAAATTCAGACTCGGGGTGAGGAGCGTGGAAGATTCTGGGTCATTTATTCAATCATCAGCAATTTTTTGTTTGGCACGCACTGTCTGCCTGGGCACTGTCTTGGAGGGGTGAGATCTCCATCTTGGGCAGCTCCATCCCAGCTGGAAGACAGCCGGAGCCAACCAGGTGAAGAGTGAGGATGATGTCAAGATGGTGCCTGGCTAGGAGGCAAATCAGCAGGTGATAGGCAGTGACTGGGGCTCCCTTTGGCTGGGGGGAGTGCTCCCTTAGGCAATGAGGGCAGGCAAGAGAGCAGGGTGAGGAAAGGAGGCACTCCCTCCAGGGTGCTGACCCTGCCTTTGCACAATGTTGAGAGGGAGTGCCTCCTTAAATCTGTGCCCTCTGGGGTGCCTCACCTCCCTCACCAAGAGCTCTGTGCAAGGGTGTTAACAGGAGGGGAGGCCTGTAGGCATGAGGTGCTAGGTCACTGTCCAGCCCTCTTCACCTGCTTTCTCTCCTCCATTTCTGCTTTTGTGTCCATTTCTGCAGCCTTCTACTTACCCCAGCCCAGCCTCTGCCCCCAGCCCTGGCTTTTCTTCTTTCGGCCTCAGGGTGTGGGAGGAGGCCCTGCTCCCTGGACAACCCCCCCAACCCCACCACCACCAAGGGCTACAGCAACAACACTTGCCAGGACACAAAGAAGCCAAGCTTTGAACTGTTGGCTCGGCCCTGACAGGGGCCTAGACCAGAAGGCCAAGCCTCAGGTTTCCTGGCCTGGGGTGGCTGTTCTGGAGAGAAAGAGGTACATCCTGGAGGCCTGCATGGGAGGCTGGAAAGTGAAAGGGAAGAAAACTCTCCCCAGCTGAGAACAGTCCTATCCCTGTGAGGCCATCTGTCAGGCCTCAGTGGGTTTGCCCCCAAAGGCTCCTATATGACCCTATTTCTCTCTTCCACTGCACTGGCCTTTTCAGGGACTCTAGAATAGGTGAGGTCTTTTTCCACTTGGAGTGCTCTAGGCTCAGGACTCCATCCATCTCTACCACTAGGTTCAGTGAACGAATGTCCTCCGAAGGAGGCCGCTGCAAGACCCCGGCCCCGAGGGGCGACCCACAGGAAGCGGGCCCTGGCCATCCACAGAAGCACTGGGAACCTGATAGTGGTTTGGGGTACATAGGGACCTGTCAATCCCCAGCTCCACAGTCAGCTCCTGGGGGATCAAGTCCAGCCAGGCCCCTGCGGGTCCTCCCTCACCATGCTTAGGACGGGGTGGTGTGGGGAGGATGAGGGCTTCACCTCCCCAGCCTGGGGTGTGCCTGGGCAAGGTTGAGGCTGTCATCCTCCCCTATCCCCCCGCCCCCGCAACCTCGATGCCCTTTCCAGGGACATTCTCCGCCTCCAAGTCAAGACAGCCCCGCTGGAGAGGGGCTCCGGGGCCGCGGGGAGTGAGGGGTGGGGAGAGGGTCCCGACTGCCTCCTAGGCCCGGGGTACAGAGCGGGGGCGCCCCTCCCGGGACTGGGCTGAGCCCGCGGCTACGGCGCTAATCAATGGGGCGCAGCGGGCGGGAGGGGCCTGGCAGGAGGATTAGGGGCGGAGAAGGGCAATTACCCCCGACCGGCCGCGCTGCGGCTTTCCTCCCGCGGAGCGGCTCAAATGCCACATTTCGGATGCAGCGCCGCGCTCAGCCTGTTTGCTCGGGGAGCCAGGGCCCCGGGGCAGGAAACCAACTCGCAAGTGTATCGGAGATTAGGGCCGGCGGCGGCGGGGGCGGACGCTGGACAAACACTGGGCGGCCGCCTCAATCCCCCGTGCTCGATTCCGCCCGCGGCCGCGCGGGCCGGGCCGTGACTCTGCCGCTTGCGGCTGGCGGGAGGGGCGGGGCGGGGGGGGGGTCGGGGGGTGCCGGGCCCCCTCCCGCGCCGGCCGGGACCTCTGCGCCCGGCTCAGGAGAAGCTTGGCATCGGGCGACGGAGCAAAGCATCTTTTTCTTCCTTCCAGTGTTAGGAATTTTGCACCCTTCCTTAATGAGCGCACACGTGGAGGACCAACTCCCGTAAAAACTGGCTTGGTACAAAAGGTCAAGGGGCAAAAGGGACAGAAAGAGGGTTCGGGAAAGAGAGCAGGCCCAGAGAGAGGTCACGAGGCAAGAAAAGGGTGGAGGAAGGGGAAAAGGAAAGGGGACTGGAGGAAACCTAGGCACCAATGCCTTTAGTCCCCCTGACCCTCCCTGATTTGCCTCCCAGGGCTGGTACTAACATCCCATCTCCAGCAGCCCTAGTTCACCGTCTGCCAGGTGGGGTGAGGAACCTCAGGTTGGGTTTGGGGAAGGAAAAAGAGCCAAAGGTGGAGTTGTGAAGACGAGAGTGATGGACCCCTCACCTGGGTGCTGGCAGCTTTGTGGCTGCGCCAGTGGTCCCAGGGCGGGGGGGGGGGGGGGGAGGCACCCCCTGGTCCATAGGACACCCCCACACCAGCCTCTGCCACATCCCCAGCTAGAGCTTCTCCTGCCCTACCCATCCAACTTACCCTCAATCCCTGCTCCTTCCTGTTCCCGAACAGACCAACCTTTCCTACAAACGCCTTTGCTCAGGCTTCTCAGAGGGTCCAAATCCTGCTCACTTACCAAGGTGCATGTATGTTCCAACCACTTCCTCCAGAAAGCCCTCCACAGTTTCTCCAGCTCAGAGGCCCTTTGAACCAGTTCAGCATCTGATTTGGTCTTAGGATCCCTCTGTGAGGGGCCTTAGCCATCTGTCTTCTCCTTCGAAGACAGGTTATATGTTCCATTGGAACTGGGAGGTATGGCCTGGCATAGAATTTCCTTCCACCTCCAGACAGATGCTAGAGTTTGAAAAAGCAGTGGACTGGTCCCTGGGGCATCTGTGCCGACATGGGCCCCTCTCCCTCAAGAGTGACACGGAGACCCTCACTGGTGCCTCACTCCAATGACTGGCTCCTCAGCCCCACCCCCACCCGTTGGAAGGTAAAGCCGCTTTGGAATCACTGCTCTTGTTGGAGTTATGAAGTCCTTTCTGGTGCCATTGACATTTCTGAATTGAACAAACAAATCCTTTTCCCTGACCTGTGGACCCCCTTCCTCTTCACCCTCTCCTAAGGTTCCTTAGGGTGCTGCTGGGACCTCCATAAGTGACCAAGTCAGGCAACAATCAGTTCCGAGAGTTGAAGGGTTCCAGCCTCCCCTCCAGAGAGGTTGTGGCTAAACCCATCAGGAACTTGGCCGCACTGTGGGTGGACACGCGGGCCAGGTAATCAGCTTATGGAGCACAGTGCAGCATCAGCACAGCCAACATTCACATGAGCGTCTCTCTCGTCCTAGAAAGTGCTCATTTAAGAATCTCTCCGAAAGAGTAACTTGCAGGGAGCACAGCGCCCATAAAAATGCTTGTCATGAGGAGAAATGGAAAAACATCTTGAGCTCCATCAGTGGTGGGCTGGCTCAGTTAAGTGTATCAGTGCACTGTACAACCAGTTATTAAAAGTAGGGCAGAGCTGGGCTACCTGGGTGGCTCAGTCCATTGGGCATCCAACTCTTGATTCAGCTTAGGTCATGATCTCAGGGTCATGAGATCAAGCACAGCATTAGGCTTTTCACTGGGTGTGGAGCCTGCTTAAGATTCTCTCTCTCCCACTCCCTCTCCCCCTGCATTCTCTATCACGAATGAATAAGTAAGTAAGTAAGTAAATAAATAAATAAGGCAGAGAGATATATGGACACTTAGTATGTCCAATGTCTAAGTGAGAAAGTAAGTTAAAGAATAGTGCTATTGTTTGAGTCAATGATTTTTGTTAAGATCATTGTAATAAATATGTGTGTTAGTGTATGTACAGAATAGAAATAAATGTGAAAAGTGCCATTCACGGTGACTACTTTGTTAAGCAATTATGGGAGGGCTTTCATTTTCTTAATGGTAATTTCAGTATTGCTTTATTTTTATGCCTCATGTATATATTAGTTTTAGAATCAGAAAAGAACCTATACTGTCAGGACAGAAGGACCTCGGATACTTGAGGTTGGCAAATGTTGTGATCTGGGAGCAGGAGAATGGGTCCCCTGTACGAGCACTGCTACTTCCCAGCTGGGGTAGGGGTAGGGTCGCTTTCCGTGTCCGCACCTCTCCTAGGTCTGGAGAGGAATCAGAGGAAAAATGAGGTATTTTTCCTTTTGACATTTGGGGATCTCATGCAGTTGACTCTACATTACACTCTTTCACCTGGGAGGTGGAAAATGCTTGTTTCTCCCCCGGGTTAGAAAGTGTTGACGCCATCAGCCCCAGAGCAGCGTTGGTCGGCACCCACACAGTGTCCCTTCTTCCTTCCCTTCCCCACCTGTGCTCTACAGCCCCTTGGGACATAGCGTTGCGCCCCTCCTGCTCCTCGGCTCAGGTTTCATTTCCTGGAGCTTCTGAGGTCTGCAGACCAAACTGATTTTAAAGTTTAAGCTCCTATATAAAGGGCTGGCTGCCCAGACACCAGGGATCCAGGTGCCACTGGCAGCCCAGGCCCTGGCCGGCCGCATCACACGGTCTGCGCGCGCCCCCTGCTGTCTGCAGCGAGAGACGACACTTTCCGTCGGCCCTGCCCTTCAGTCCCTAGGTTCCAGGAGCCCCCTAGCCCTGTTGTGTTCTCACAGCCTACCTGGGACGGTGCCCAGGAGGGAAAGGTACTTAAAAAGCAAAATGCTGCCTCCAGGAATGGGATAAGCACCCCCTGGGGCTATCATCTCACTTCACAAGGGGCCTAAGTGACTTTCCTGGGTCTTGTCACACAGCAAGTTAGATATAGGACCTGACCAGAGCCTAGTTTCCTGACAGCAAGTCCAGGCCCCTACAAACCCCTGCCAGAACAGAGAGCTTATATTCTCCAGGGCACTGTACGAGGAGCTCTGCCGAGCCTGAGAAAACTGGGTCCTGCCTCCCAGGAACCTCTAGCCCCAGAGCAGGCGCAAGCCTGATTTATGTTCGGCACAAACAGCCCAGTGGCCAGCATCATACACCCATCTGTTCTGTCTCTGGGCCAAGCCAGTCCAGAGAGTGAGCACTGACAGGACCCTCTGCAGCACCAAGTCCAGGTGTGGTTCCAGCCAGCAGAAACGCCAGCCAGAAAAGCTCTAGTTGCACCCCCACCCCCAGGGCTGAGGCTGTGAGTTCCCTGAGGAAGAAGGGACAGGGTCAAGGCCAGAGGAGTTAGAGGCAGGAAAGAGTGCCCTTCTCCTCGGCCATGTACTAGCTGTATCCTGTGGGTAAGTGACTTACCCTCCTTTCTGAGACTTGTGTTCCTTATTTGTAAAGAAGTATTAATTTTCCGTGGGTTGTGATGAGGATTCCCTGCTATGATTTCGCCATACCCAGCACACAGCAGATGCTCATTACATCCCTGAAGCATCTCCAGTGAGTCCCCAGAACCAAGTGTGGCCAGTAGCCCAGAACCACAGGTGCAGTCCTTTGCAGGACTGTTTGAATAACCAAAAACTGGAAACAACCCAAATGTCCTTCAACAGTATAATGGATACATTGTAGCATATTCATCTTTGGAGTACTCTACAGCAACCAAGAGTAATAAACCAGGGCTACATACACAAAACTTACAAACACAGTGCTGTGTGAAAGAGGCAAGCCGAAGAATGATTAAGGACAGTACAATGCCACAATATCTCAAGTTTAGAAGCATGCAAAACACCTCATGCTATAATATGTTGCTTATAGATAAGTAATGATGGAGAAATTGTATGAAATCATGAATGGAAATGATAACCCCAAAGTAGAATGATCATTAACTCCAGTGAATTGGACTGGAGAGAGGCTCAAAGGGGCTGTGTATGCGTCTGTAATGTACTTTAAAGAAGAAAAAGTTGGGGCGCCCAGGTGGCTCAGTCACTGAGTGTCTGCCTTCACCTCAGGTCATGATTCTGGAGTCCTGGGATCGAGCCCCATTACAGGCTCTCTGCTCCACGCGGAGCCTGCTTCTCCCTCTCCCACTCTCCCTGCTTGTGTTCCCTCTCTCGCTGTGTCTCTCTCTGTTAAATAAATAAATAACATTTCTTTAAAAAGAAAAGGCTGGGGCGCCTGGGTGGCTCAGTGGGTTAAAGCCTCTGCCTTCGGCTCGGGTCATGATCCCAGGTCCTGGGATCGAGCCCCGCATCGGGCTCTCTGCTCGGCCGGAGGCCTGCTTCCTCCTCTCTCTCTGCCTGTGTCTCTGCCTGCTTGTGATCTCTGTCTGTCAAATAAATAAATAAAGAAAGAAAAGGCTCCTTTATAAAGGGCCTGAAATAAGCACAGCAAAAGCTACGATCAATAGAGTTGGATGGTGGCCTCTTAGATATTTATTGTGTTTCCATCTATAATTTTCTTAGTGTTTGAAATATTTGATTATAATTTTGTTAATGGAGGGGAGGAAAACATTGCTTACCTAAAAATAAGACCTCCAACACCTGCTTTCAGTAGCTCAGCCTGTTCATCTTCCCACCTGATCATCCTCCTCCATCTCTCATCTCATGCACTGATGTTTTTCTTTTCCAACTAGAATCCACACGCACATGACCCTCAAATCTATGTCCAGCCCAGACACCTTCTCAGATCCAACATCTTGTCCAGTGTCCCCACTGGGAGGCTTTTCAGACACCTCATCTTCAAGACATCCAAAACTCCCCCCTCCAATTGCTGACTGCCCTCAGCTGTAAAGATGTGTGGAGAGAAAATATACACCCAAGCGTCTTGTTGAGACTTTTGAACACTGATGATAAGGAAACCATCCTCCAAGCTTTTCAACAACAGAGAAGGTTTTCCACAAGTAAAAATTAAACTAACAACAGACTTTCATTCACAATGTGAAATTCTAGAAAACAGGTATTAGAAACAATGAAACTTCTGCACATACAGCCCTGAAGAGAGACCTTTAAAATAGTTTTGAGTAGAAAAAGAAGAGAAGGTAGCTCTATTTTCAATTTTTTGAGGAACCTCCATGCTGTTTTCCAGAGTGGTTGCACCAGCTTGCATTCCCACCAACAGTGTAGGAGGGTTCCCCTTTCTCCACATCCTCGCCAGCATCTGTCATTTCCTGACTTGTTCATTTTAGCCATTCTGACTGGTGTGAGGTGGTATCTCATTGTGGTTTTGATTTGTATTTCCCTGATGCCCAGTGATATGGAGCACTTTTTCATGTGTCTGTTGGCCATCTGGATGTCTTCTTTGCAGAAATGTCTGTTCATGTCCTCTGCCCATTTCTTGATTGGATTATTTGTTCTTTGGGTGTTGAGTTTGCTAAGCTCTTTGTAGATTTT
>ML112068.1:0-126217 GCA_003697995.1 Taxidea taxus jeffersonii
TAAAGCCTGACGGTGTGCTCCCGCCGCGGCCACGCCTGTTGAACTGTTAGAGTGATGGATGCGAGCGTCTCTACGAAAACCAGCTGCCTGCTCCGCAAGACAGAGTCCCAGAGGCCTGCGCCCACCTCCGGGAAACAGCTGACTGGCTCGAACAGCTCCGGCCCCCCAAATCTCCACAACAGCTCCAGAAAGCGGCTATGACAAGTGTGGACGGAACTGTGGAGGCTTTTGAGCATAGCTGCCTCCCAAGTATAAAATATTTAAGAACAAACAAACAAACAACAACAACAACAGCAAAATGAAGAAAAAAGAGCTGTAATGTGGATCCTTCCCATCCTGACCAGGTGTGAGTGACTGCCCAGGGGGCTCCAGGATTTGTTTCCTCTCTTGTAAAGACAGATTAGTGGTACTTTGAGATTAATACCGTATAAAGTATGTACGGTGATCTGGAAAGAAAAAGCAGGGCAGAGGGCTCTCCCCACACTGATGAGAGGCACGCTGGCCCGGGATGAGCTCTTCCTGCTGCTCCTTCCCAGCCTTGGAGGAGAGCTGCCATCTCAGCCCCGGGTACCCTCAGAGAGACAGAGGAAGCCTGCTGGCAAGATCTTAACCTTCGGAACCCCACGGGAAAGGCAGGGGCAGTGTGGTATCACAGCAAATATAGTTGGTCTTTGTCCCCAATTCCTGGCACAGAGCTCCTAAAATCCTTGGAATTTCCTTAAAGATAAGAATGTCTTGTTATTCCTAACAAGCCCCTCCAACCATACCTGCCACAGTTTATGATAATGAGGTGACTCTTAGAGGGGTGTGGGGGCCAGACAGCTTCAGTGTGGGTGCTGGTCACCACAAAGATTAAAGGGTTAGAACTTTCAGACCCTCTCCCTTAGAGAGGGGCTGGTGATCGAGCCCAATCACCCACAGTCAATGATTTAATCAACTGTGCCTAATGGAACCTCCATAACACCCTAACAACAGGATCTGGAGAGCTTCTGGGTTGGGGAACACATCCAGGTGAGGGGAAGGTGGCACGCTCAGAGAGGGCACATGCCCCTTCCCCTGTCCCAGCATCTCTTCTATTTGACTGTTCTGGAGTCCTATCCCGAATAACCAATTGTGAGAGTAAGATAGCACTGTCCAGAGTTCTGCGAGTCATTCCACCAAACCATTAAATCTGGAGGCTGAGGGGATCCCTGCCTTTGTAGCCAAATCAGAGAGAAGTGTGGTAACTTGGGGATCCAATACTTGCAACTGGTGTCTGAAGTGAGGACAGTCTTGGCAAAGTGAGTCTTTAAACCTCTGGAGTCTGCCAGTGACTAACTCGGGGCAATCAGTGTAGAGAGCTGAAGTCCTCCCAGATCTGGCGTCAGGAGGAGCACAACAGCTCTCATGCAGCGAGAGGAAGGAGGACACGTGATATGGGCAGCAGAGTCCAGTATTAGCAGGCCTGACTCCACGGCTCTAGGAGTTGCTAGGGCACTGTCTTCTCTGGGCTTCAAATTATCCCAGTAAAGGGTGGCAGTGGGGCCAAGAGGGTAATGGCTCTGGGTTAGAACTTCAGCCCCTATCTTCATCTTTCTGAATCTCATTTCCCTTATCAGAAAATTGGAAATCACATCCATCTCAGAGGACCACCATGAGAATGAAACGAGCCTCATGGAAGCACTTAGCCCCGAGCCTGGTGATGTGAGCTCTGGGCCGGCACTCAGTGCTCATTAGCTCCCTTAATACCCACAACCCCCCGCAAGGGCGTGGCTTCCATCTGCATTTTATAGTCAAGGAAACAGAGCCTTAGAAGTTAAGGAACTCGCACAGGACCCTACCTGCCACCCTGCCCACAGATGGCCCCTCTCTGTGAAAGGCTCACACTGCCTGCGAGGACTATGTGAAGAGCATTTCCCAATTAGATTAAAGAAGCTGGAATTCACCAACAGCTGTAGGAAATCAGCTCAAGTAATAGTCTGGCTTTTTGTCTTGCTGTCTCCCGTCAGGGCAACTTTATAATCTGCTCTCGGTCATAAAGCTGGAAATTATGTGCATATTACTTATTCCAAACACTTAGCAGCCATTTTCCATGTGGGAGTTTGGGGGGGTTTTGGAGGGCGGTTCCAGGCAAGACGGGGTTGGTATGTTCCGAAGAACTGGGAAGCAAGTATCAAAGCGCTCCCTAACGGGGAGACTTTCTCACCGGCACTGTGAAGACACGAGAGACGCACGCTAGGCTGTCTCTCTGTGGGGAGGGACAAAACCCCTGGCCGGTGTCTGTTTTCAATCCACAACATGGAGGTGAGACACCGGAAATAAAGCCAGGAGCTAACCTTACCTCATAAGGACACTTCTGTTAGCTGCCATTACTGCTGTTTGTCAGGAGCGAGGGTGATCAGTGAGTGACTCTCCACTTGGACAGGATCCAGTGGGAGGGGACAGGCGCACAGGAGAGCTGCAGGAGGACTACACCCGCGGTGGCCACCAGGGTGCAGGAATCGCTGGGAAGTTATGAGGTCTCCTGTCCCGGAGCCCGTTTGGTCTAGGTTCAATCACTTCACTCCTACTTACCCTTTAAGTCCCTGAGCTCTACCACCCCAGCCCTCACAGAGCTCCCTTTTGTCAGCTCTGAGTGGTTTAGGGCCCAATCTTTTTTATTGGACCATCAGCTCCTTGAGGACGAGGGTGTGCGTCATCCTTGCTTACTCTGGGTACACGGCAGGTGTCCTGCACACTTGGCTGCACGCTTGTCTAACCTCTTGGGAGGAGACGCCCCTCACGCCGCTAGGCTGATGAAGGCCATAGGTTCTGGTCTATCCACGGCACGCACGCGCGGGCGGGCAGATGCACGCACACGTGATCTCTGCACTGATTTTGGGGGCTCACAGATCTCCAGAAGCTCATCCACAGACCCTAGGTTAAGTACCTTGAAGTGAAAAATACACCTGGCCTGCAGAGTCCTTCAAGTTATAGACTTCAGGGGTCCGAGAATCTGCTTTCCCCCAGGTTATCTGCTCTAACAGCACTAAGTCCCTCCAACCACAAATGCTTCAGCAAACTCCAAGTGGCAGGAGCATCCCACCGCCTTCGGAGATGAAACAAAACTATGCACTGCAAGAGCCTGGGCAAGGAAAAAGAAAAGCAAAAATGGGGACAGACTCTAGCCAGCAAGAGATCTCCAAGTGACCCAGCCTCAAGAACTCATCTTGCATCTAGTGACTTGATTTCCTTAGCCGCCCTGATTCAACCGACTCAGTGCACAGGAGGGAGATGCCACCTACTCCTTCGACAAATCCCGAAGTGCCTAGGCCATGTGAGGTGCCATGCTAGGGGACAGCAAAGAAGAGAGCGTTCTTGCCCTTGAGTTCCTCACAGGGCAGCAGTGTTGCAGGACACGGAGAGGCGAAGTGGCAGGATGACACCCAGTGCTAGCACTGCAATGGGGGGTCGCACAGCCTCGGCCGAGAACCTACTGCTCCTGCAGGCAGGAACACCTCTGCTGGCCTCGCAAGGGGCGGGGGCGGGGGCGGGGATGGGGTATTCAGGGAAGGACTCCTGCCGATGGAGAGGGAGAAAGAGAAACAAAGATGGAGGTAATCTCCGAAGCTGGCTCCAACCCGGGAACACACGTATTGGAGAGCTCGATCAAGGACATTAGTTCAGGACAGAAAACCCACTGCCTGTCTCAGGCACACGACACCCACAGAAGCAGTTTATCCGGCAGTTATTCAGTGGGTGGGTCCAACTCTGCGTCTTCGCCCCCGAGGAAGGAAGGAAGAGGAAGGAAGAGTGCTCCGCCTACTGCTGCTCAGGCAATAGTTCACTTCACTCCTTCACTCAGAGCGGCTGGGACTTAACTGGGACTCAACACCGTCTACCCAGCCCCCTGTTGGCTGGGCTGGCCCAACAAGTGACAAGGGAGCAGCAGCCCCAGGGCGAGGGAGAGACTTGGAGAGATCAGCAGGCCCTGAGGAATCCTCGTTAGGCAGGCATCTTCTGGAAGGACCCACCTTCTAGTACCTGCCCAGCCGCTGGGCCCGAGAACTGTCAAGCACGAACCCGGACTGGAACACCCACCCACCTATCTTCCGGGTCCTGCTATCTGCAGTCATATGGCAGCTTTATCGAGATACGATTCACACACCATACAACGGCCCTGCTGAAAGTATGTAAGTCAGTGGTTTTTAAGTAAATTTACAGAGTTTTGTAACCATCATCACAATCAATTTAAGAACATTTCCATCAACCCGCCCCCCTCCGAAAGAACCTCCATACCCTTGAAGGCCCTGGTAACCATCACTCTATCTTCTGTCTTTATAGAAGACAGTTCTCACAGAACGTATAGAAGACAGTGTATATGAAATGTTCTGCCTATTCAGAGCATTTCATATACACGGAATCCTCATATATGTGGTCCCCGTGACTAGCTTATCTGACTTAGCATATTGTTTTCAAGGTCCACCCCTGCTGTAGTATGTACAGATGCCTTTTTTTAAAAATAAGATTTTTATTTTATTTATTTGACAGAGAGATCACAAGTAGGCAGAGAGGCAGGCAGAGAAGGGGAAGCAGGCTCCCTGCGGAGCAGAGTGCAGGGCTTGATCCCAGGACCCTGAGATCATGACCTGAGCCGAAGGCAGAGGCTTAACCCACTGAGCCACCCAGGTGCCCCTGTACAGATGCCTTTTTATGGCTGAGTAATATTTCTTTCTTTCTTTTTTTTTAAGATTTTATTTATTTGACAGGGAGAGACACAGTGAGAGAGAGCACACAAGCAGAGGAAGTGGGAGAGGGAGAAATAGGCTTCCCGCTGAGCAGGGTGCCCGATGTGGGGCTCTATCCCAGGACCCCGAGATCATGACCTGAGCCAAAGGCAGACACTTAATGACTGAGCCCCCCAGGCGCCTGCCTTTTCTTTATCCATTCGTCAACTGGACATTTGGGTGGTTAGTACTCTTTGCCTAAAAAGAGCAATGCTGCCTTCTCTGTGTTATTTTAAACCCTAAATTCTTTTTTTTTTTAAGATTTTATTTATTTATTTGTCAGATAGAGAGAGAGTGCAGGAGCAAGCACAGGCAGACAGAGTGGCAGGCAGAGGGAGAAGCAGGCTCACTGCTGAGCAAGGAGCCCGATGTGGGACTCGATCCCAGGACGCTGGGATCATGACCTGAGCCGAAGGCAGCCGCTTAACCAACTGAGCCACCCAGGCGTCCCTAAACCCTAAATTCTAAAATGATTTTCAGATATTTCTTCAAACCCAGGAAGGATGCATTTGAGTCTTCATGGCCAGCACCCCCACTCAGGACAGCATGTCCCCCATTAGTCCTGGCAGCCTAATTCATCTGCTGTCTTGCCCTGATCTGACTTGCAGACCCCTCCCTTCCAAGCCTGCCTACTTAAATACCCTACCCTCTGAAGTTTCAGAGGTTCCTTGGACTGTTAGCAGTACACCCTCTAGCACTCACATTAAGAACACAGGGAAATCTGTTTCTACTCCGATGTTAGAACCCTGCTCAAGGTTTTTATTCGATGCGTGTTTTTACTTCTCCTTTTCTTTCTCTCTCTCTTTTTTAAAGATTTTATCTATTTGACACAGAGAGAAAGAGCATAAGCAAGGGGAGCAGCAGGCAGAGGGAGAGGGAGAAGCAGGCTCCCTGCTGAGCAAGGAGCATGACGCAGGGCTCAATCCCAGGATGCCAGATCATGACCTGAGCCGAAGGCAGATGCTTAACTGAGCCACCCAGGCGCCCCTTTACTTCTCCTTTTCTGTGCATACAATTCCATTTTTCCACTGAATGGGAGTTTTGAGGAAAGAGGTCTTTTGAATGTCTCTATACTAGTTGTTCATTCATAACCATTTATTAGAGCCCTGTGTCCTTGGTTTGCAGGATACAATGATGAAGACCCAGTCCCTTCCCTCAAGGAACTTAGGATCTATTGAGGAAAGAAAACAAATGGGAGTTCAGTGTGAGTGAGTGGTCACAGAGGGCTGCACAGAGCCCTATAGAACATGGGATGGGCTGGGGCGTCCTGACTCAACAGAAGGACTCCAGGAGGGGACTCCTGAAATGGAACTGTAAGTGAAGGCACTATGGGTGAGAAGTATCACAAAAGTTTAAAGAACTGCATACAGTTCTAATGTGTGTGGCTGAATGTTATTGTAGCAGATGAAAGAAATGGCCAGAGGTGAGGCTAGATGATAGGCAGGGGCTGGGTCCTGCTGGCAATAGCATTAAAACTTTACTGTGGAGGTGACAGAGAGCTACTGAAGAATTTTAAACAGGGGAAGATGACGCTATCTCATCTATTATTTTTTTTTAAGATTTTTAAAATTTATTTGATAGAGAGAGATCACAAGTAGGCAGAGAGGCAGGCATAGAGAGAGTGGAAGGGAAGCAGGCACCCTGCTGAGCAGAGAGCCCGATGTGGGACTCAGTCCCAGGACCCTGGGATCATGACCTGAGCTCAAGGCAGAGGCTTTAACCCACTGAGCCACCCAGGCGCCACCTATTTCATCTATTATTGACAGACATTTGCAGCCATGTGGATAAGGGACCAAGAAGGACACAAGCCAAGGAGCATAGAGCCCAGGTACCAAGAGGCCGTGCTGGTAAACTGGGAAGGCAGAGGAAATGCAGAGGCGGGGCCAGAATCAGGACCCTGAGGACCGATGGATCAGACTGACTGAGACAGAGGATTCAGAGTGCTTCATGCTGATAAAGTTCAGTAAATTCTCTCAGATGACAACCTTCAAACCCTGCCTTCCCACTGATGACAGTGAGGGCTGACAAGCTTTCTTGGGAATGACAAAATCCCTTTTCCAAGTGAAATCTGGAACTAACCCTTAGTGGAAGGACCCAGGGTCCTGGTGGCCTGCCTTCCCCATCTCCACGCAGATGCACCTCTTTGGAATCCTAGGGATCCAAGACAAAGTCTGAAAAAGCTTGGCCAAGTCCAAATGCTGGAGCCTGACATTCAAAGGACTCTAGGGCAACACAGCTTTGTGGTGAGCAGCACCTCTCCCCTCCAGCACCTGAATCTTATGCAGCCTGCTTCCCCTGCCTGGAAGATTCTTCCCCACCCAGTGTCTGCTACACAATCCAGGTTATGGAGCGTCTACGGAGGGCTCAGTTGGTTAAGTGTCTGCCTTGGGTTCAGGTCATGATCCCAGGGTCCTGGGATCAAGCCCTGTGCTGGACTCCCTGCTCAACAAGGAGTCTGCTTCTCCCTCTCCCTCTGCTGGTACTCCCTCTCTTGAATAAATAAAATCTTAAAAAAAAAAAAAAATCCAAGTTCTCTTTCAGGCCTAGCCACCACCCCTGACATGTACCAAGACGTATACTGATCTCCCTCCTCATCTTGTTTCCATCTGATGCCTCAGCCTCATGGACATGGGCAAACTCACTGTCATGAACTATATTCACTGTTAATGTTCTCTTCCATGCAGCCATCGCTCCAACGGAACGTGGCCTTTGACTTCCTCAGGATCTCCTCAGCATCAAAAACGCCTTATACTCGACAGGCCCCAAAGCATTTACAGACTGATTTTATTTATTTGACAGAGATCACAAGCAGGCAGAGAGGCAGAGAGAGGGGGAAGCAGGCTCCCCACTGAGCAGAGAGCCCCATTCGGGGCTCGATCCCAGGACCCTGAGATCATGACCCGAGCCGAAGGCAGAGGCTTAATCCACTGAGCCACCCAGGCGCCCACATTTATAGACTGATAAATGAATTTATTGTGTGGACCCCACCCCATCAACCCTAGAAAGACAAACAACTGCAAGGACTAAATATGAAAACAGGAAGAGGAAAAAAACAGCATGATCTTAGATTGAAAGACCATATGTTACAAAATGTTCAACTGCGTTTTAAACATAAACCAAATAAAAACTTCAATAGAATGGCTAAAATACACTAGACAAAATAATTTTTAAAAATCCACATTGATATTTTGCAAAAAAATTTAAAATATCCTTGGAAGATCCAGAAGAAAACATCACATAGGGGCAGATTGGAAGGTTGCCTGGTGGACCGGGACGGGGGGGTGGGCGGCGCTTGGTCTATAAATGAAGCTGGGACTGGGGTTGGAGGAAGATGGAAGGTTTCCAACCAACTACTCCCTTTACTGACTTGGCCTTGACTATAATCTTTGCTAGACTGAGAGCCCTTCTAGGACAATCTGAACTGTCCTATCCATCTCTGAACCTCTAGCACCTAAGGGAACTGGCACATAACAGGCCTTGATTACTCTCTTAGGATAGTAAAAACTAAACATTATGAGGCTATAGAATTTACTAGTAAAAAGAGCAATTGGGTGGATGGGAAGTGGAACAAAAAAAAGACTATACACATTATAACTAACAATTTAAGAAACATGATTTTGGTAAAAAAAAATCTATGAAACAAAAATCTTTAAAAAGTTTTAGGATTTAATAGTTGGTAAAGTGATTGACACAAATATAGGGGAAGGATATAAAAAATGGTATTATGATCACTGGATAAAAACATGAAGGGGAAAGAAATCCCTTTAAATCCATGCTTTATGTTGCGACAGGCCACCAGAGACGCACCGGGACTGTGCATTTCTGCGAGTTCCTGAGACTTTTAGTCTCACGATGGGTCCACACTGGCTTACGCCTATTCTTTCTTCCTAAAGAATTCCCATACTGACCTTAGAACCCAAGGTAAAAGCTTCTCCCTCTAAGCTCGAACAAGCCACATCAAGCCCTCTACCGAACCGAACCGCCCTGTCAGGCAAGTACAATCCCAAACGCAGCCAGCTGAGTCAGATCCTGCAAATTATCTGTCACAGTTTTTCACCGGGGGTTGACCTATGGTATAAAGGAAGACAAAGGTGTCACCTGCTCAAGTTCACAAAATAACTCAGAAACTGAATTTCCAACTTAAAGTAATCTCGTGTCTGATGATATGGTCTGACATCAGGTGACATCCGGGCGATGGAGAATCACAGAACTCGGTCATTACCAAAAGCATACTACCTGGTGACACGCTACTGAATTCCATGCAGAGGAGGGACACAAAAATGAACAGCACTGTTCTGTCTTTTCAGAACTTAGGGAGACAAGGTAAAGATGGGGAAAGTGAAATCATGCTTGAAGATAGTAAGCAGGGTCAGTCAGCAAGAAGGCAGGACTCACGCTGGGCCTCTGGGAACAGATAGATGTGCGGGGGCCAGACGGGAGGACGGCAGGCAGGAGGTAAAGGAAACAAAAGGGGGAGAAAGCGGTGAGGTGGGTGAGGGGCTGCGGTAAGGTCTCACAAGGGAATTCTCTAGTGAGAAAGCCCACCTATAGAAGGCCCTGCCTGGTTCAAAATAAGCACTTTACCATTATATCTACAATGTCCCACCCCCAGCACTGTATTTACTAGTGTCTCTTTCGAATAGATACAGGAGCTTTCTTTAATACTTCCTCTGTGTTCTCAAGGATGTTTAGGATTTAAGAGGAGGCCAGTCTGGACTTCACATGTCTACTTGAAGTTTATACAAATCTCTTGGTATTATCAGGGCATGGAAACATGCCATGCTCATGAGGCAGTTTTATGTGAAGAGGGCTGGCTTTTGTAGTTTAGCCGTTATTTCTTTTTTTTTTTTTTTTTTAAGATTTTATTTATTTATTAGACAGACAGAGATCACACGTAGGCAGAGAGGCAGGCAGAGAGAGAGGAGGAAGCAGGCTCTCCACGGAGCAGAGAGCCCGATGCGGGGCTCGATCCCAGGACCCTGGGATCATGACCTGAGCCGAAGGCAGAGGCTTTAACCCACTGAGCCACCCAGGTGCCCCTTAGCCGTTATTTCTAACTCAGGATCGAAGAGGGCTTCCATAAAGACGGGCCGCCAGTGCTAGCTAAGTCGACAGTGTGTGTATGCAATACTCAGAACAGACCTTAACCTCCGGTCAAAGGCAACAATTTTTGACCACGGGAAATGTTCAAACATCTAAATACGTTTTGACTCCCAGAAGGTTTCCAGACACAATCTCCACAGCAAAATAAAGGAATCATGGATGCTGAAGATCTCCCACCCCGTAGCCACACACCATGCAAACAATTCCCTGGAACCCACCACTCTACCATCCTCCCAAAGGAGGCCAGGAAGGATAAAACAGAAATCGGTTTCCTTTTTACTTTGAGCAAATAATTTTCCTGAAGAGGATACAATCATGTGAAACAGACACTGGCCTAAAAATGATCAGGAAGCAGCAGAGGAGAGTACAGATTAGGACCCAGTGAGAAGATGGAATGAGTGAGAGAAATCCCGAGTGAGAGGCAAGCTGGTGTAACAGACAACCAGACTTCCTCGGCAGTCAGCAAACCTTCCCGAGCATGCCTGTCTATCCACAGCCCCGGGCTGGGACTCTCCCCAAACACTGGTGTGAGCTATCAAACCAGAAACTCCATTTGGCACCTCAGCTGCCCCTCAGACACACCGCTATTCTTTAAGGGCCTCAAGGTGAGAGACACCGTCACACATTCACAGCATTTTTGGGTGCCAAGAACATCACTAGTCCAGTCTTGGCAAGATAGGCAAGGGCTCTGGTGTCAAGGATAAGGCTCTCAGGAAACCTCAGCTACATATGATAGGAGAGAGAGAGAACCTTTAAACTCTTCAGATTTTATCTGTAAAATGAAAGAGCTCGACTAGATGCTTTAAAAAGCTTTTTACTGAAGTGTAATATTAACATTTGTAAATTTTTAAAAGATTTTGTTTTATTTGACAGACAGAGATCACAAGTAGGCAGACAGACAGGCAGAGAGAGAGGGGGGGGAGGAAGCAGGCTCTCCGCTGAGCCGAGAGCCGGATGCGAGGCTCGATCCCAGGACCCTGAGATCATGATCCGAGCCTAAGGCAGAAGCTTTAACCCACTGTGCCACCCAGGCACCCCAACATTTGTTAATTTTTTAAGAAGATTTTATTTTTTTTTTTTAGTAATCTCTACACTCAACACGGGGCTCTAACTTACGACCCTGAGATTAAGGGTCATGTGTTCTATGGGCACCTGAGTGTTTTAGTCGGTTAAAGGTCCGACACCTGATCTCAGCTCAAGTCTTGATCTTGGGGTCGTGAGTTCAAGTTCAAGTCCCACAGTGGGCATTAGGTTGGGTGTGGAGCCTACTTTGAAAAAAAAAATTTCACCCTGAGCCAGTCAGGTGCTCCCGTATTTGTGAGTTTACAGAGAAGTGCAGAGTGATGAATTCTCACACACCAAACACACCCACATAAATAGCACCTAGGTAAAGAATCAGAGCGTTCCCAGCATTCCAGAAGCCCCCTTCCAGTCTCTACTGCCCACCAAGGATAACCACTATTCTGATTTCTAATAGCACAGCTAATTTTCCGTTTTCCACTTTATAAAATGCATGCATACAGCATGCATTCCTTTGCTCCTCTTGCTCAACATATTCACAAGAATCACCGTACTGCAGAGCTGAACTAGACGATTTTTAAAAAAGATTTTATTTATTTGAGAGAGAGCAAGCATGAGTGGGGGTAGGGGGGAGTGCAGGGGGGATGGGCAAGCAGAGCAGGGAACCCAATCCCAAGACCCTGGAATCAGGACCTGAACCACCCAGGTCACAAGCCCCTGAACCAGGTGATTTTTAAGGCACAGTCTCATTCTAATGTGTTACCATTTAACACGATGGTGTTGCCTTTATACACTGCAGATGGGGTAGCACACTGGACAGCATTTTGACAATGTCCATCAAAATACAAAATGTATACACATGCCAGTCCACTCTGAGGTATTTATTCTACGGACACTTGCACACACGTCTGTGTGCGTACGTGTGTAAGCACACACCTGTGGACAGACAGCCACTGTAGTACTGTTTATGATACAAGACTGAAAACAGTGTCTTTCACTGGGAGGCTGAGTAGATGGATTATATAATCTGTCCAAACCAAGAAACAGCATGCAGTGAGCAAGGGGAGGAAGTGGAGGAAGAGGAGGAAGCAGCAGTAGTAGCTTACACCTGCCTATATGGGAAAATGTCCACAATGTATTTTTAGGTGGCGAAAAAAGCAAGGCATAGAAGAGTGTGTTTAGCGTTGTTCTCTTTGCTGAAAAGCAAGCAGCACATGCTATACAGTGTGTGTGTGTGTGTGTGTGTGTGTGCGCGCGCGCGCGCACACAGAGAAAGTAAATCTCTGTGAAGGAGCAATTCAAACTCCTAACAGCAGGTAACTGTGAGGAATGAAATAGTGACTTTACTTTTTTACTTCAAACAGTTCTACACAGTTTGATCTTTTTTTTTTTTTTAAAGATTTTATTATTTATTTGGCAGACAGAGATCACAAGTAGGCAGAGAGGCAGGCAGAGGAGGGGGAAGCAGGCTCCCCACTGAGCAGAGAGCCCTATTCGGGGCTCGATCCAAGGACCCTGGGATCATGACCTGAGCTGAAGACAGAGGCTTTAACCCATTGAGCCACCCAGGCGCCCCTAAGTTTAACCTATTTTAAAAGCTGGTCTCCTAATTGCCTAATTTATTTAGAAGGCCAAAAGACAGCACCAGATTTATTGCTGTGCATGTATCCCTCCACTCACAAAGAACGCTGGCTCTGAACATTTCGGCCAGAAACAATCAAGCCACCATGACATGTCATTGTCAAGGTCCATGCTACAACTGGACAAGAGAAATGTTAAGTTGTGCTGCCGCGGATTGTGTCTCTCTGCCGTATCAAGATTTCCATTTTAAAATTATTCAGTTGCAGGTTCTGGGTCTCTGCTTCCAGGAAAGGCCAAACCCTGTTAGGGCATTTCAAAGTATAAACGAACAGGCTGCTATGCGAGCTGTCAGAAGGTGGGCACAACTGTAAGCCAGCAAGCCCCTTGTCTAGATGAGCTAGTTTAATAAACCTCTCATTTTAAAGTTGGGGACACTCAGGCCTTAAGATACAAATAAATAAGTTAAGAGCTTGAGCTCTGGAATTAGATAAACATTTGAGATGAATCTGCTACTTATTAGTTAAGCCAATTCTGGGCAAATGATTTAATTTTCCTCAATACCAGCTCATCATTAAAATAGGAAAATAGTAGTTTCTATCTCATAGGACTGTAAGGGGATTAAGTAAGATCATGTAGAAAAGAGCAAAGAGATTAGTTCAGAATATTTTCACTCTGCAAGATCGCCCAGGAAGTTCTATGCAGAACTGGGCACAGACATTCCACTCTACTGGTGTGCTAAAAGCAAAACGTACAAATCCAAAAACGGGAACACCTTCCAACCCTGCCAATACAACTGACAGGTGGCTGTGGTTGTCACCAGTGCTTCTCCTGGGATCCAGAAGAGTGAACACCCTTGCCACCCTGAGGCATGTGGGGGAAGCCATGTGACCAGTTCTGACCAAGACCTTATAGCGGAAGCAAAGTCCGGGAGAGGGAGTGAAGCTTTAATGGCTGGTATGAGACTCTCCACAAGTTTCTTTTCCTCTTGCTCCCTGCATCATTCAAGAGCGTGGCTGCCCTATCATCTGGGTTCCTGAGTGAGGAAGAGGCAGAGCAGAGCCATCAGGAAAAACATCATGGATAAGAAAAAAGTCTGCTCCTTTAACGCTGATATTTTAACCTGGCCTGACCCAACTGGTGTTCTGTGGCCACCTGCAGAAGAAAAGTTTAGCTACAGAAATAATGATAATGATGGGGAGCCTGGGTGGCTAAGTGGGTTAAAGTCTCTGCCTTCAGCTCAGGTCATGGTCCCAGGGTCCTGGGATGGAGCCCTACATCGGGCTCTCTGCTCAGCGGGGAGCCTGCCTGCCCCCCTCTCTCTGCCTGCCTCTCTGCCTACTTGTGATCTCTCTCTGTCAAATAAATAAATAAAATCTTAAAAAATAATTCATTAAAAAATAATAATAATTAAGACTGTAGTGAAAAATAAAATCTATTATCTCAAAAGGAACTTTGTTCTCTTTATGTAGACTGAAGAACGAAAATCTACAGGGCGCCTGGCCTGTTAAGCTGGTGGAGTGTGTGACTCTTATCTTGGGGTCATGGGTTTGAGCCCCAGGCTGGGGACAGTTTACCTTAAAGTAAACAAACCAGGGGCACGTGGGTGGCTTAGCTGATTGGGTGACCCACTCTTGATTTTGGCTCCAGTTGTGTTCTACGGGTCATGAGATCGAGCCCGAGTTTTGGCTCCACGTTCAGTGGGGAGTCTGCTCCCCTCTCCCTCTCCCGCTCATGCATACTCCTGTGCACATGCTCTCTCTCTCTCTCTAATAAATAAATAAATCTTTAACACAAACAAATAAGGGGGGGGCATTAAAAAAAAAAGAAAACCTCCAAACTTCTCCATACTGTAAGACCTGAGGAAGCCCCAGGGCTCTGCAGATCTGTCACCTGCAAGCTCACTACGGCCCCCTGTTCTGGGGATGAGAACGGTCCCCATTTGCACCCGCAGCACACATCACCTGCTATTACAGGACACAACGTCCTCGGGCTTCTCAGCAGAGTGAGGAGAAATGGGTCCTTGAGGACAAAGATCCACATGAAATGCTAATAAAATCAGAGGAAGACAGAAAGTGCCAGGCTGATGGAGAGAAGTCAGGAAAGGGTCGAAACACATCCCTCTCAGAAAACCCCCCAGCCACTCCCTCCACAAGATCAGGTCACCTTTCAATGACACAAAAGCCACAATTTCCCAAGGAGCCGCAGTGAGGAAGTGCTCATCAGCTGATAAACAACAGGAACCATAAAAACGAGCTTTTCAGAAGGCTAAACTGCTTTCAGCTAGAAGACTGTATTTCGTTTTAAAACGGCAGAAAAAAGACCACTTTACCCTTTTCTCCACCAGAGAATCACACAAAGCAACTGGGATAATGAGAAACAGAAACATCGCATCTTTGACAAAACCAGAGACATGTGTGACCCCAAACCCCAACATGTGAGCAAGAACTGCCCAATGCTGCAAAGGTCAGACGAGGGTGTGGGAAAGCGATGAAAGAGAAAGCCTGTTGTCCCAGATGCTGGACAGAGCGCGCAAGCCTACTTCTGAAGAAGTAACCCCTTCATTCTAAGGGGGCAAAGCCAGCAATCCATTGTTTCAACCAGTGGGAACTGGCTCAGGGACTAGGTGACGGAGGCAGACCCATCCCGCACGAAGACGCGCACGCACACAGGTCAAACCTACAGGAAGCAGTCTGTCAGGGAGGCAACAGAGGGACCGCCTGGGGGATCCCAGCCACAGACTCCAGATGTCCGAGGGCAACAAAAGCTACCGCGCAGTTCACGTCCAGAATATTTAAGGAAAACTCCAGCTAAGCCAGCCCTTCTGCCCAAAGATTTTCTACAAATTTCTAGATGAGGAAGGAATCGCCTCACTCAAAGATGCATGACAATTGAGAAAGGATCTAGCGCATACTGAGCAACACATTTAAAAGTGGTCAAGATAGTGAATTTTATGTTAGGTGTGTTTTACCACAATTTACAAAAAAAGTACCCAAGATCCCCAAGAAGACTACCAGCAAACAGGAAGTTACAAGAAAAACTAACTGCAAAGAATATATATCACAAAATGTCATGTAGTAAATAAAATACATTTCCATGAATTTAAAAAAATGAAAACTGCGATCTCCTCAGTGAAAGTATGTAAAATAGAGCTAGCTACAAGTACTTGGAAAAGACACAAGACAACAAAAAAGTAGATAAAACATTTATGGGCCGAGGTCAGAGAAGTAGAAGAGAAATAAATTATTTTTCCATTATGGAAATAAAAAAACACAAGGAAAAGACATTGCTGAAAACCTAGTACTAGACACATAGAATAGAAGTTAAGATGACTCAAATCCACAGCTTAAAAGGGCTCACTATGTTCCAGGAAAAAGTGATTTATCGTTCAATTAGTGAGGTATATCCTAATAAACCTACTGAACTTAAAAAAAAAAAAGCGTCCAAGTAAAACACAAGCTGCCCTCATATTTCCCCAATGCGTGTGCTGGACAGTAGAAGAGAGCAGCGCGGTGCCTATAAAAAGTCATCAACCAAAGAAAGGAGAACCCAATTATTTCACAACTGGTGAGGCTGCCATTGAATATGAAGACAATAAACAGGGCACCTGGGTGGCTAAGTGGGTTAAAGCCTCTGCCTTCGGCTCAGGTCATGATCCCAGGGTCCTGGGACCCAGCCCCGCATCAGGTTCTCTGCTCAGCGGGGAGCCTGCACTTACCCCACCTCTTTGGCTACTTGTGATCTCTGCCTGTCAAATAAATAAATAAAATCTTAAAAAATAAATAAAATAAAGACAGTGAACATTTCTGAGCATTCAAAAGGAAACAAAAATCTCCACAGAGTAACTGTCTTCGGGAACACGGATGCAAAATCTCTAAGCAAACAACATTCAGCAGCACATTTAAAAATATGCGCTGCACACGCCCCAGTGATCCGTTTTTCCTCACAACACTTCCAACGCCAGATGCGTGTGGGTTTTTCTCACACCCACCAAGTCTCAGGACACCCGCTGAGTGTCCAGCTCACTTCACCTCTGCCGCCAGCGACCTGGAGTCAGTGCAGACCCACAGGTGAAGATCAGTCCCACAGGCCTGGCCCCCGCCGCAGAGGCCAGCCAAGGCCTTGGGCCGCCACTACTTCTGACCGACGGCCGTGAACCGGGGGCTCCTGCAACACCTTCTGTGAGTTTGGTTATTTGCCCAAACAACTCCGAGAACTCAGGAACCCTTTTCACGTAACTATTACCAGTTTCTTATAGAGCCTAGAGCACAGGGATGGCTGAAGGGGAAGAGAAGCCAAGGAGTGCGGGAAGACAGATGGGAGGAGCCTCCTTGGCTCTCTGAGGGCACCACCCTCCCAACACCTTCACCAGGAAGCTCTTCAAATCCCATCATTTAGGGGTTTTTACAAAGGCTAATTCCTTACATCAGTACTTCGGATTAAATCTCGATCACAGGCCTGCAGGTGAGTGAACTCAGTCTCCAGCTACCTGCCCCTTCCCAGAGGGTGGGGGATAAGGTTCCTAGGTCTTTCTGGTGACCAGCGTCCACCTTGAAGCTATCTAGGGACCCCAGTCACCTGTCATCTCATTAACATAGAAAAGACAGCAATCACTCCCAAATTCCCAAGGTTTTTGGAGCTAAGTGTCCAGAAACTGGGGATAAATACCAAAGATCTATTTCCCATTCTAGCACAAGTATGATTCTAGGACTGTTGGGTGGGTCAAAAGTAGAAGATTATTAATTTAATATATTCTTAAACAAAGTGAAGAAGAAAAATTATAATGACCGCAACTTTACAAAAGCTCAAAGGGCATTTAAGATAATCTAACTCCATTCTTGATAAAAATAAAACCAAAAAATTCTTAGTAAAAAAGGATGGGTAAGTAAGTCCTTCAAAATAAAAAATATATATATTTATTATAGAGGCCATTTTTAGGTAACCAACTTGAACAATGGAAACTGGAGTCAGGCAGAAGGCCTCCAGCAAGCCCCAAACCCCTGTCTGAATACAAACAGGCGCATTAGGTAACCCACTTCAAAAATATCCAGAAGTACTAGCTGACCAACAGACACGGGCACCAAAAAAGCAGAATTCCACATGTTCCCATGCCTCCTCACCTTCCCCCTTTAATAAAGCCCCCCCCCCCCCCCCCCGCCTCGTAGTAAACAGTCTCTCCCTTGCAGTGTATTCAATAAACTTCTTTCTCCCTTTACTCTGCCCAGGTGAATTCTTTCATTGCCCATGCCACTGCTGGCCCCCACCCCCTCAGGTCGCCCCACATTTGGTGGCCTCCATCTGATCAGGAGATCCCACATTTATCTGATCCCAAAAGTCAACAACAAAACAAGGTAAGAATATCCACCATTACTAGTATTATTTAATACTATCCTGGAGGTCCTATAGGTCAATATAATTAGTCCAGAGGGGAAAAAGAAATCAGAAAAGTAAATATGGGGAAAAGAGGTAAATGGTAATTATTTATGGATGTTACAAATTATTTACCTAAAAAACCCAGGAAGTTCTATATCTTGATTGTGATTATGGTTACATAACTATATACATCCGTCAAAGTTCACTGTGAGTCACACTTAAAATTGGTGAGTTTTATTGTATGTAAATTATATTTCAATAAAGCAGCCTGAATCATTTGAAATTATTACAAGCAATAAAAAGTTCAATAAGGAGTCTGGGTACAAACTCAATATGCAGAAATCAAAATATAAACACCCACTTATTTAGCCCCTTTTAAGACATGCATCCAAAAAGAAATGTGCAAGAACTATATGAAGAAAACTTTAAAAATAAGACTGAGGAACACAAAAGACAACATAACCTAAAGTTATCAACAGTTAACGTAAGGGGCGCCTGGCTGGCTGGTTGGTTAAGCATTAAGCGTCTGCCTTCAGCTCAGGGTATGATCCCAGGGTCCTGGGACTGAGCCTGGTGTGGTGCTCCACGCTCAGTGGGAAGCCTGCTTCTCCCTCTCCCTCTCTGTCAAGTAAATAAAATCTTAGGAAAAAAAGAAAAAAACAGTTAATGTATGATCTACGAAGATCCCAGTAGGATTACAAAAGGTTTATTTTTAAAACTAAACAAACAGGTTCTAAAGTTCGTATGGAAAAATAAACAAAAGAAAAGCCAAGAAAATCCCAAAGTGGCTACCTATAAAACTACAGTAAATAAAATAATGTAGTTCTGGCACATGGACTGGATGAGTAACTAGCTAGCTAGGTCAATGAGATGTGAGGGTTCGGAAAGACACCCCAAAAAACAGAAGAATTTGTATATACTACAAGGGGTTTTCCAATCTGTGGCGGGAAGACAGATGACGCCCGATGCAGCCGACAATGCCGTCACAACTGAAATAATGCTGTATCTTCCACAAAACAAATTTTAGATAAAAAGAAAACCATAAAATACTAGGAAAAAGTGATGACAGACTTTCAAAAATAATCCTGAGTGGAGTAACCCTTCCTAAATATGTCAAAAGCCCAGAAGCCAAAAGAAACAAGAGAAAATCCAGCTGTAAAACAGAGGACCATCTTCTGCAGGGAAGAAACATTGCAGTCCAACAAAGAACAAGGATCCCTGTAGCTTACACACAGAGCAAGGGAGCACATGCGCTTAGGGGGCCTGGGGCAGAAGGCTGAGGGAGACTTGTTTTTTCAGTGCACACTGTCCTGCATTTCATAACAAACACATGATAAAACAGCTAACAGGAGATGAGCTCGTATTCTGCAATCATCTTTTCTACTACTCTGGGTTGATAAAGTCCCCGCACTTTTGCAAAATAACGGTCTAATAATAGCTTTTTAAGCTTTTATTTAAATTCTGGTTAGTTAATACACAGAGTAATATTAGTTTCAGCTGATTTAACTTTAATGTCTTTGTCTGGCAGGACAGAAAATACTTGGCAACCTGTATTACCCCCCAAATGCTGAGGGGACCTTACTGGCCCATTAAATCAGAAAGTCTGGAGCCCCTACAGCACAGGTAATGATTATATTGCCAACCTCTTAATAGGCAAGATATGCAAGAAATAAACCAAAGCTATAGTAATCCGGCTCCTTGCTTGGGGAAGCATGGCTGCCAATCACCTCTAATCATCCTGGTGTCAGGACAGGGTCTACCCTACAGGGCCATCGAAACGGTTAGATGCTCTATGGCGCAGACCCATTCAAGAACAGGTGAAGGCCTTACCTCTCAAACTGGGAGACCAACACACCTCAAGACAAGAATGGCCACGAAGTTTTTTTTGTTGTTTTTTTTTTTAAGATTTCATTTATTTATTTGACAGAGAGATCACAAGTAGGCAGAGAGGCAGGCAGAGAGACAGGAGGGGAAGCAGGCTCCTTGCTGAGCAGAGAGCCCGATTCGGGGCTCGATCCCAGGACCCTGGGATCATGACCTGAGCCGAAGGCAGAGGCTTTAACCCACTGAGCCACCCAGGCGCCCCGCCACGAAGTTTTATAATTTATAAACGTGTCTAGGAGTCTCTCTCTCTCTTTTTTAAAAATAGCCTTCACGCCCAACACGGGGCTGGAACTCACGGCCCCCGAGATCAAGAGTCACATGTTCCAGCTACTGAGCCAGCCAGGAGCCCCTCCATGTGTCTCCCTTTTGATCTTCGGTATCAGCCGTCATGGAGCATAGGTAACGCAGAGAGCAACTCCATTCTACACTGAGGAATTAAGGATAAGAGAGATGAGATGACGCTAGTTCTCTCCCGTGGGTTCTCATAGTCTTGTACACAGACATGTCCCTCCTCCTAGACCTAGTCGCCCATTCCCACTGCTTAACTCCTCAGTGCAGGGACCATGTTCTATTCACTGACTTCTGGACTACTGAGGATGCTCACCCACCGCCTGAACAAGTGAATGACAGATGAGAACTAAATGTCAGACGTTCTGATGCCTGCACCACTCACCTTGCCACTGTACCAAAATGGTTACTAGGTCTAACTTCCCAAATCTGGAGAAAGTGAGAAAGCCTATTTGGATGAGTAAACCTAAGCCATATATTTCATAGTTTAAATCAGGCTTAAAAAAAAAAAAGAAAAAGATGAGGGATAGTACCACCTGAACAACAGCAGTATTAGGAGGTCTGCTTTTAAGAAGAGCTAAAAATCTCCTGTCGTTAGTATGTTTAGTGGTATGCCATTAGTCAGTACTATATTTGCCAAATGTGTAGAAATAACTGCTCAAATCTAGGACATACGGACATATTAAAATACTGTTTTTATCATCAACCCATTTAACAGACTAGGAAGCTGAGGCTTAGATAGGGTTCAGTGCCTTGCCTGCAATCACAGAGCTAATGAGGTGGCAGAACCCAGCCTAGCACCCGAACGAATGATCCCGGTGGCTTACTCTCCATTGCTCTGCTGTATTCACTTTCTTGTTAAATGATGCTCGTAACTGGGTGGCAGCACTAAGGCTCCTTTTTACTTTCGAAACTTCAGATCTTTCAAGAACAAAAGTCTGACAGGAATACAGCAACTTCCATTTTATTAAAAAGATAACCAGTTTCTTTTTCAGGTGGTTTAAGGGGTTCTCCCCTGTAATCTTGCTTGTATTATTTAAATGATGCATAAGTCTTCCCTTCCAAGATCATGCGGAAGATAAAAGCTTCCTTACCTAAAATACAGGAAATGTGAAATAGAGATGTTCAGATTAGGAAGACACTGTTGACCTTACATAAATGCTGCCAGGAAGGCTGTGGCAAGGCTAGCTGGGCGCCGGCAAGGGCCAGCTCCTCGGGGGCTCCACCCTCCCAGCAAGGATGAAACGAAGTCACGCTTCCGCAGCTCTGTGGACTGGGCCTCCGCAATGTTAATTATCTTCTTCATTATTGTTGTTAAAACTGCTACTATCACATTCCTGCCGTCAGATGATGTGCATCTCAGCTTGTTTCCACATTTTCCAAACTAGGCTGACTTCATTAATACCTTACTTTGCTGCCCGCGATCCTTTCCCCAAAGCTGGTTCGCATGGATTAGGGCAGCTGAGAACCAAGGGGCTGCTTAGAATCAATAGTTGTTTTATTGAGTTCAGTTCGGAGCATGTATTTTCAGCTGCCTTAGTGATCTAGTTCTAGTGATATTAAAACAAAACAAAACAACAACAACAATACATAACCTACATTTTTAAGACTCAGAAGAATTTTGCCTTTACCAGATTTGGGGTCCTCTGCTCAGTTTATGGGTTACAGAGGAATACACACTCTCTGCCTAGGAAGCAAAGTACTTCATTCTAGATTAAGTTTGTACAAAACACTCTCTTGCTGCCGTAGCCCAAATGCTAGCTCCTGACAACCACAACAGAAGAAAGAGTTTTCTGTTGCGGTTTTTGAAACACCAAGAAAACAGATCACAAAGCAGAAACACTGGTTGTAGTCACTGGTATCAGGAGCTCTGGACTACGTACTAGAAAGGTCTTGTTTCAACCAAATTGCAGCTTACGTGAAAAGATAAATTGTGTGAGTTTGTTATTCTTTAAGCTGCTGGGAGGCCACCAAATTCAAAGAGCCAAAGGACTCCAGCCAGGAGTGAAAGAAGGCAAACGGGTGAAATCATGGGGCCTTCACACCATCTCTGTTTGAAAAAGTAGGATTCAACTGCCTGATACCCAAGTCAGCTTCCATTTCAAACAAATCACCTGAGAGCCAGGCCCTACACAAAAGAGTGAGCTTATCTTTTCAGACCAGGATTCTCAAGTGGCATTCTTCCATGTCTCCTTCTACCAGTCTTAGGCCTTCTGACTTTTCTGTTGCCTCAATTCCTATTCTTACTGACCCAGTTGCTCTCTTCTAGCTATGTGAACACAAAGATCCCTGACTGCGGCCGCTGGAGAGCCAGGCCCCACGGGGATGCATACGCCAAGAAAGAACTGGCCCCTAACTCAAGGATCTTAGGAGCTCTGGTGCCTCTGTCAATGGTCTGGCCATCTATATTCATCTGCTCAGGCTGCCATGATAAAATACCAGAGACTGAAGAGCTTAAACAACAGAAGCATATTTTCTCATGGTTTTGGAGGCTGGGAAGTCCAAGATGATCAACGTCCTGGCCAATTCGTTTCTGGGGAGACCTTTTTTGTGTCTCTTCTTAGAAGAACACAAATCCTATCAAATCAAGGGCCCCAGCCTCACGGCCTTATTAATCCTAAGACAAGGCAAAATGTGCTGTAAGAGATGCATAGCTAGTGTGTGAAGGCTTTAGAAAGAGTGGGGATTTATTAGGTGCAGGGGTTGGGGGGACGTGTTAGCAAAAACACGGAAGCATGAAACTGGAAAATGTGAAGAAAGAGGAGGTTGGCAAGGCAAGCCAGGCTCGGCAGCTGCCCCATCTGCTTACCGTTTTTGCATTCTCCCAGTTCTGGCTCTAACCCAGGCTCTCCCCCGACCCCCCTACCCACACTGAGTTATACCTCCATCCTTTCAGGTCTAAACCAAGGATCTAGGTCAACCCATGCCAGCAATAGAGGACTAGTTACATATCCAGAGAAAGGAAGTGCAGAATGCAGGGAGATCGGCAGAAGCACAGGAAGATCAAGAGCCTTCAAGTCCCCAAGGGTCAAGACTGTTCTCTATGCAGTGGCCAGGGTTATTTTACTAAGCAAAAGCCAAATACGGTTCCTCCACTTAAAACCCTCCAGTGCCAGTGACTTCTTACCTCACTCAGTAAAGGCCAAGGCTCTTTCCAGGAAATGCTCTACTCTTAGGAATTTCACTCTGGCTCTTCTATCTGTCTGGAAGGTTCTTCTCCAGGTAATGGCATGGTTCCCTCGCTCATTTCCATCAGACTCTCATCATAAGAAACTCTCCCCAAGCTCCCTGTATCTAAAATTTTAACACTTACTCCAGACATTTCACATCTCACTTTCCCGCTTCGTTTTTATCCTCTCAAGCACTAATCACCAAAATTCTTTATATATATTTTATTTGTTACTGTCTCCCCCACTAGATTAAAATGCCTGCCGCATGACAGCAGGGTTTTTGTTTTTTTTTTTTAAGATTTTATTTATTTATTTGATAGAGAGATCACAAGTAGGCAGAGAGGCAGGCAGAGACAGAAGGAAGCAGGCTCCCAGAGAGCCTGATGTAGGGCTTGATCCCAGGACCCTGAGATCATGACCTGAGCTGAAGGCAGAGGCTTAACCCCCTGAGCCACTCAGGTGCCCTGACAGCAGGGATTTTTAACTGTCTTGCCCAACACCGTATCCTCAGCATCTCAAACACTGTATGGCACACAGTATTTAAGTGCTGGGTGAATGAGGACAGGATCCTCACAATTCTACGTACTCTGGGTCCCTGGAATTCTGGAACCAGGCAGAGAAATAAATGCACAGGGACTACCTACCTCAAGAGTGAGGTAAAACGGAAGAGAGGACAGTTCTGTGGAAAAAAGGATTCCCAAGCCTTAATCACAGGTCAAGTAAGCATGGGGAAGATCTAAAACAAGAAGCTGCCCATGAGGAACGAAGGCCTGCACAGGGATTCAAAAGCAGCCCATGAAAGAATCAGAGGACAAGCAAGAAGCCAGCAATGCCGATTTCAGCACAAAAGAACAAGGGCTCCCCTTGCTGAGTGTTCACTACGTGCCAGGCCAAGCAGCTGATATGCACGATCCCATTCAATCCGCACAATCCTAACAAGGGAGGTATTACCATTAGCTGCATTTTATCCAGGAAGCACAGAACTTGGAGGCTAAGGCAGTCGAGCTAAGAGCAGTAGCAGAGCTGGAATTTTAAACCTAGTGCGATGCGTTCCAAAGTCCACGCGTGACCTGCTCCGCTCTCTGGCCCTCAGGATCTCAGAAGGGAGAGTGAGTCACTGGGCTATTCCCCTCCCTGCCTGAGGGAGAAGCCTTGACCAGACCTCGATGCTGAAGGGCACAAGGCCCAGGGGGCAGCAGAGGCCTGGCAAACGAGGGCTCCTGCAAGGCTCAAGGGAGGCCTCCCTGAGTTGGGGGTGCACTGGGGTGCCCCTTGGACAGGGTCAACAGCGGCACCAGAAGCCGTAGCAGCGGGAGAAGCCGCAAAAGCTAATTATCCCCGCCGACCCGCCAGGAACTCAGGTCTTTAACCTACTGAAGCAACTCAGAGCATTACCTTCCCCATTTTATACTCAGGGAAATGGAGTCACTGCCCAGGTTAAATATTTGTTCCCAAGGAGCACAACAGAGATCGCGATGCACGCACTTTGCTCCAGGTTCATCCTGCAGAGATTTATTCTGGCGCAAGATAAAACGGGGGAAAAGGGCTACCCAAACCTACATGACATGTACGTGACAGGTGTGCACATGGTCCCCCCGGGCGTGTGACAGAAGTCCTCCCTTGGCTTCTCTGGGGCCCGTCCCATAGTTACTAATAGCAGTTGCGTTCTGTACGCTTCCCATCCCCGCCTCCTGCCTTCATCGGCCCTGATGTGTTTGTTGCCAGGCTGTCTCCCAGAGGCCTCTGATCTAATGGCAAGCATTTCTCCCTAAAGATGCTACCCTCAATTAGTGGTGAAATTTAAATCTGCCACGCAGAAAGCACTCTGCTCATTTACCCAGGCAAATGAGCTAAATCAGGGGGAAGGTCACAGCTCTAAGTATCTGTCAAAGACCATTTTCAGAGAGGGCTTCCATTTGCGCAGAGGAGATGAGGGCCACCTCTGACCTGCGGATGACGCAGACAAGCTGAATTACAGCCACAGCGCTCAGGCCGTGGCTCCGGGGCTCGGCACTCACCCTCAGCCACCCCAACTCGCGCAGCCTCACCTTTCCTCCTGGAGTCTCACTGGTAAGTAGCCGTAAGAACACCTCCTTATCTGCGGGGCAGAGCAGCCAAAACTGAATCAGAGAGCAGTGCTCTGCAGTGGGCTGGCGTGCAAGCGTCGTGGGGTTACCGCGGTCTGTGCTAACCACAGTCTCAATTCAAGACCACAGACGAACCCCAGCAAAGACAGTGACGTCACAAGGTACTGGAAGAATTCAAGATTCTTTCAAGCCAGGCCCACTTTGCAAACTGGAATGATCCAGCTGCTAAAAGGATGTGAGAGACAGCTCTTGTGGACCCACACCCGCTCTGGCCAGAACCATCCCTTGCTCCTTAGAAGACACGAAACACAAAGGCACAGACAGGGAGCGAAGGGAACCCTGACTGCTTTAGCTCACAGCTTCACAGACGATTATCCCTTCAGGGACTGAAAAGTCTTTTAAACCGTCATGCTCAACATGCTGAGATCAATCATTAAAAGCTGCCTCACTCTTGGGTATGTACTTGAAGCACAAGAGTGTGCAAACATGCACCAAAATGCATGCACAAGAATGTTCCCAGCAGCGCTATTCACGGCCGCCCCAAACTGGAAAGCACCCAAATGTCCACTAAGAGCAGAATGAATAAACAGATAGCGGATTACTCGTATGATGGAAGAACATACAAGGAGAACAGTCTCCAGTCCCATGGCTGAATTTATGGACTCAACCGTGGGCCGGGTGACTCTCACGGACATCATGCTGAGAGACAGAAGCCACGCACCAAAACGCACATTTGGTACGAGACCACTTTCAAAGCACGAAAAGACAAGCTTACTCTGTGCTGTTAGAAGCCAGGAGAGTGGTGATCCCTGGCAAAAGGGTTCTGTGGGAACTACTCACCTTCTGTCCCCTGAACCGGTCACACTGTGGTGCTTGGTTTGTGGCCGTTCACTGAGCTGTAATTTAATGACGGGTGTACTGTGCTTTAATGGATGCTATACTGCAATGAGAAGTTTTAAAAAACTGCCCCCAGATGCTGTCCAGTCTCATCCCTTACTGTTCTGGGGAGATGTCCTGCTTGGGTTTCTACAACCACAGCAAGTCGGGGACAGGCGCTGCCAAGATACGGGCTACCACCAACTGAATGATTACTGGGTACCAGGCATCATGTGAGAACATCACAAAGAGGAGTGCATTTACTTCTCAAAATCTCTCTGAAGGAACTATTTTTATTCTCAATTTGAAAGAACAGAAAAACAAAGCTTAGCCAGTTCAAGCCGAAGGATGGCTACTACCTACTGGAAGTCAGGATGCCAGGGGTGAAACCAAAGCTTAAGGTCCTACCCCTGGGCTATCTGAATGGGAAACGTGTTTATGTTGTAAATGCTGAAGTTACATTAGGTCCTCAGGCTGTTTTCTCTTTCATGTCATTGACCTTTTTGATTGAGTCCAGGCCAGCTGTCTTCTAAGAGCTATCACATTCTGGACTTGCCTAATTGTTTCTTCATGGTAAGAGTCAGATTATGCATTTTCAGCAAAGAGACACAGAAGGTTTGGTTGAACTAACAGTAGGGGTGCCATGTCTGGTCACTTTGTTAAGGTGGTAACCCCCAGATCTCTTCATTATAAAGGCACATTTCCCCTTGGTAATTAATGTGTCAGGTGATATTTTGAGACTATGTAAACATCAAATTCCTTCAGAGCTGTTCCCCAGTGACTTTTTTTAAGGTTTTAAAAATTAACTACTGAGATATAATTTATATAATGTTAAACTATACCCATTTAATGGGTATAATTTGATAGTTTTCAATATGCATACGTGAGTGAAATCATCACTACAATCAAGATACAGAATATTTCCATCATCCCCACGTTTTTCCCCATGCTCCCTAGCCATCAGTTCTTCTGGCCACTCCTTGCTCTCAGGCAACCACTGATCTGTCCGCTACCGCTATAGATTAGTTTGCATTTACAGAGCTTTATATAAACGGAATCAGAATTTGTAGTCTTTTGTGTCTGGCCTGAACCACTCTCAGCATATATGTTTCTAAGATCCAACCATGCCGCTGTGCGTGGCTGTAATTCTTCCTTCTGGCCCTTGAGTAGTGATCCAGTCCATGGCTGGATCAGTGTTTATTCACCTGCTGACAGACACTGGGTGGTTTCCAGTTTGGGGCTCTCAAGAACAAAGCTGCTAGAAACAGCTGAGTACAAGTCTTTGTGTGAATATGTTTTGTTTTCCTTTCTCTTGGGCAAATACCTAGGAGTAGGATGGTTAAGTATACATTTAGCTTTCAATAAACTGCTGAAGTTTTCCAAAGGGAGTCTAGTCTAACCTTTTATATTCTCATCAGAAGTGTATGACGGTTCTAACTGCTCCATATCCTCACTTGGTCCTGTCACTCATTAAATTCCCCAGTGATTTTCTTTTGTAAGATTTTATTTATTTATTTATTTTTGTCAGAGAGAGCGAGCGAGCGAGCACAAGCAGGGGGAGAAGCGGGCTCCCTGCCGAGCAAGGGGCCCCATGCGGCACTCGATCCCAGCACCCTGGGATCACGACCTTAGTTGAAGGCAGACACTTAACCGGCTGAGCCACCCAGGCATCCCTCCCCAGTGATTTTAAAATCCAATAATGTTCCTTGCCTGAATTAATTGTGCATTTGTGTGATTATGTCTAACTCTCCCACCCCGAACATCATGGGGGACACTTTAGTTCAACCCAGTTCCTAGCATATAATAGGGGCTTCATTAATATAAAGTCATCAAATTATCTGTTGAATGAATCTGTAGACTTCCCCAATCTCAACAAAAAGATAGTAAGCTTTAAAACAATTTTTTTAAAAGATTTTATTTATTTATTTATTTGTTTGTTTGTTAGAGAGAGAGAGAGAGAGCGCGAGCACAGGCAGAGTGGCAGGCAGAGGCAGAGGGAGAAGCAGGCTCCCTGCCGAGCAAGGAGCCCGATGTGGGACTCTATCCCAGGATGCTGGGATCATGACCTGAGCCAAAGGCAGCCGCTTAACCAACTGAGCCACCCAGGCGTCCCTAAAAAAATTTTTTTTTAAGATTTTATTTATTTATTTGAGAGAGAGATCACAAGTAGACAGAGTCAGGCAGAGAGAGAGAGGAGGAAACAGGCTCCCTGCTGAGCAGAGAGCCCCATTCGGGGCTTGATCCCAGGACCCTGGGACCATGACCTGAGCCGAAGGCAGAGGCTTTAACCCACTGAGCCACCCAGGTGCCCCAGTAAGCTAAAATTTTTAAGATCTACTAGTGACTTCTCAGGAAGTTTCTAACTTTCTTTCTTTTTAAGATTTTATTTATTGACAGGCAGGGATCACAAGGAGGCAGACGAAGGCGAGAGAGAATGAGAGAGAGAGAGAGATGCTCCCTGCTGAGCAGAGAGCCCCATGTGGGGCTTGATCCCAGGACCCTAGGATCATGACCTGAGCTGAAGGCAGAGGCTTTAACTCACTGAGCCACCTAGGCGCCCCAAGTTTCTACCCTTCTATAACCACTTGGTGCTGTGTCCCATATTCTCCTACTAAACCAGAGAGGTCAAGCTTGACCTGATTCTGCTGCCCAACAAGGAGCAGTGCCCCAGAAGGCAAATATAGAGGCCCCTCTTGCACTACACAGCCTGCTTGCTTAGTGTAGGCAATGAAAGCCCAAGGCTCTGTTGTGTGGCTCAATTCCAGGCCCTGAAGGAAAGGCGTTTGAAAATAAATATAATGTTAACTAACTAGAATTTAAATAAAGATTTGAAAAGAAAAAAAAATGAGCATCAGCTGCAATATTGTGCCCAGACAGGTGATGCCTTGAAAAGCCACGCCCCAGGCCTGTCCCTGAGTGAGAGTCCTTCCAAGAGCAGTGGAAGAGACTATTAAGGCTGCCACCTTCTCTCTGGCCAGACCAGTCCTGCACTTTATTGACACTGGGGTCTCCCTACGGCTGATAAAAGATGCTGACCCCTCCCAAGAGCCCGCTTCCTGCTGCATCTGGATTCTTGGAGCAACAAAACAATCTCTTGTGAAATGAGGTCGCATATGCCAAGTGCCCAGTACAATGCCTGGACCATAGCAAGCTCTCCATAAATATGTCAGGAACAGAAAGTGAGGAGAGTTAATTTGATGGCAGGCCATCTTTGGCATTATTATTTTAAACAGCTGCTAGGCTTCCTTGGCTGCAGGGACTTTCTCGTTCCATGGGGACAAACTGAAATTAAGATGCACTAACAAAACCATGGCCTACCAGTTATTTATACCGTATGGTCTGAACGCATTATAATTCAAGATGTAGAAGACAGGCCTTCCGCCCACATGAAAACTTCTTCTCTCTGGGAACAATTTCTTTTCTCAGCCCTCTGTGGCACTTGCTATAGGAACTGGTCATCTTTTAATAAGCCAAGCAATAAAGAAAAGGACTATTAGATGGGAAATCATTTTTGGTACTGCCACCCCGCCCCCTTCCACTGCCAAAAGGAAAAGGTTAAAGATCACAGAACGAGGGGACAAGGAGGTTTAGTCTCACACATTATTCAGAAAATCATTCCTAGGGAATGCTATTTTTAGTTCATGGCTGACAAGCGAGGCCACAGGCCCACGGAACACATGCAGCGGCGCCCAGAGGAGTGGGGCACAAGGCATTCAGCCTCCAGGATACTAGACCTTCCGGGATTGAGGGGCAGTGACACTTGGAAGCTCCCTCAGGGGGTTTCTCTACTGTAGGACGTGGATGTTTCCCCCTTCCCACACTCTGGCTCAAATCTGGGCCAGAGACCTGGGATTTAAAACTGTTCTGTGACCACAGTGAGGTATACAGATGGCATACTTAGCCTGAGAAATTATTCTCAGGAAGACTGTGAGTAGGCTCTAAAAGTAACTCCTCCGGCGAGATGAACTCTGGACAGGACTGAATATTCCTACTTCCTGCCTTGCAAAGGAGAGTTCAGATTAACTTGGTCAATGTTCTCTTTTTACTCGGGAGTCACACTGCTGTAGAAGGGAAGCAGGGGCTCCACTGCCCTGACAATTTTCCATGTGGAGGAAAACTGGGGGAAGAAAGTGTTCTAGCCAGAAATACAAAGTCAGTCTGACCTCCAGCAGTGACCCCAGAGCAGCTGCAGAAGATCCGTGTTCCCTTCCAGCCTGATCCCGTAACTAGAGCAGAAAGTGAAAAGGTGGGATCCTATTAGCACAGCAAGCACAGAGACGGTCTCTGAGCCTGGGCTGGGGGCTCAAGGTATCTGCAAATCAATCCAAAAGCTGTTCTACCTCCTGGCCATTTCTTGAACACATTCCAATTTTAGGAAGTATGAGACAAGGGTAAGTGAACTGGTCAGAAAGCTTTGGGGGGGTTATAAGGGGAGAGGCCTGGGTGGCTCAGTTGGTTGGGCAGCTGCCTTCGGCTCAAGTCATGATCCCAGCATCCTGGGATTGAGTCCTGCATCGGGCTCCTTGCTCGGCGGGGAGCCTGCTTCTCCCTCTGCCTCTGCCTGCCTCTCTGTCTGCCTGTGCTCACTCTCTCTGACAAATAAATGAATAAAATCTTTAAAAAAAAAAAAAAGAAAGCAAGCTCGGGGCGGTGGGGGAGAAGACAGATGCAACCCAAAATGAACCTCCACTTGCAATGCTGGAGAAGACCTTAGAATGTAGCACTTTGGAGAGGTCCAACAGGGTCCTAACAACAGGAGCAGCAAAAAAATTTTTTTTTAAGATTTTATATATTTATTTAACAGAGATCACAAGTAGGCAGAGAGAGGGGAAGGGAAGCAGGCTCCCTGCTTCACAGAGAGCCCGATGCGGGGCTTGATCCCAGGACCCTGGGATCATGACCTGAGCTGAAGGCAGAGGCTTTAACTCACTGAGCCACCCAGGCGCCCCTGGAGCAGCAAATTTTGAGGTGAGAAAGCAGTGATCCTTTCCTTATGGTCTGTGTCTAGGAGGAGCTGGCAATTTACTCACAAACTATGAGGAGGAAACAAGGCGGTCACAGGCACCTGCCGCAGGCCACCCCTGGAACGTTGGGTTGCTGGCAAACAAAGCTTCTCTCCATAGACTCTCAGAGGCGTCCCCATCCCGCCCCCCGCCTCCAGCTCCTGCCACCCTCTTCTCAGGTCTAAATTTAAAATGCAGTTGGCCTGGAGATGGAGTCATAAAGATGATGCCCAAGGTATATATGTGTAAAATTAAAATGAACAAAATATAAGCTTCAGAATGGTAGGCACACGATGTCTTGGGGGTTAGTATTAGCAGAAAACGTAATTGAACTATTTCAGATTACTTCCAGAGATGGGGATCGTAAAGGACTGTCCCTTTCTTTTTCAAGATTTTATTTATTTATTTGACAGACAGAGATCACAAGTAGGCAGAGAGGCAGGCAGAGAAGGGGTGGAGGATGCAGGCTCCCTGCTTCACAGAGAGCCCGATGCGGGGCTTGATCCCAGGACCCTGAGATCATGACCTGGGCCGAAGGCAGAGGCTTTAACCCACTGAGCCAACCCTTGGGCGCCCCAAGGACTGTCACTTTCTATTTTATATCTGTATTTATAGTAATTTTTTACTGTGAGCAACCTGATGACTCTTGGGTTGTTGTTTTTTTAAAGATTTTATTTATTTATTTGTCAGACAGAGAGAAAGCACAGGAGTGAGCAGAGGCAGACAGACTGGCAGGCAGAGGCAGAGGGAGAAGCAGGCTCCCTGCTGAGCAAGGAGCCTGATGTGGGACTCGATCCTGGGATGCTGGGATCATGACCTGAGCCGAAGGCAGCCGCTTAACCAAATGAGCCACCCAGGCATCCCTGATGACTCTTGTAATTAGAAAAAAGAGTAAGGTGATAGGATGGTTTAAGTTGTTCCAATTCATGCTCACGCTCCTGCCTCTCGAACGCAAGGTCTCGGCGGGAAGGTTTTTGGCACCACTGCTGTGAGATTGAGGCAGGGGCAGCAATCCAGGCCCTGAGGCACACAAGGAGAGGGGTTCCTTTCGGGGTTTCTTGCTGGATCTCGTTCCCACCACGGTGAGCAGGAGTGTGAGCTCCCAAGCAGCGAGGCTGCAGTGTTTTATGTGCCAGCATAAGCAAAGTGCCCAGGTATATGAGACAGACACAAACACTATGACTTTCTACTGAACTGCTTATGACAGACCCGGCAAACACGTTTCATCTGGAGTGTCCTCTCCAATTAGCTAGACGAACTGCCTAAACTGCCACATGGAAACGAGTCCCAGGACGATTTCTATCATGAGCAAGAGAGGGAGATGGGATGGAGAGGTCAGGTGGCAGCAGAGGTTCTCTTAAGTGGAAGTTCAGTGTAAGTGAGTCAGACCTGGGAGAACACCCAATCCATAATTCATTCAATCATTCCACAAAGTCTCCTCAGTACCAGGCCAGGAGCCGCACGATGAGGTAGCCATGGGTGGGTGTCAGAAGGGGGCTGCGGACGCTGAAGGGGTACAGACAGCACAACTGTCTAGACTTTTCAAATAAGGTTATCATTCAAAACAAAACAAAACAAAAGGCAAAAAGAACTGTCCTGACCTGAAAGGGACAAAGGAAGCAATAGCCGAGTGCATGGTGAACACTGCTTGGATCTCAGAACAAAGTCTCAGCTGTAAGAGAGAGTTCTAAGTCAACTGAGTCAACCTGAACAGGGACCGTACGTGAAACACAGCTGAACTAACACTATCACTCTTAAAAGTGATAATGTCATTGCAGTTATAGAGGAGAAACTCCCTAAGCTTAGGGATATATGCTGAGATTTTTAGGAGTGAAGTGATGTGGCACCTATGGCTTATTCTCAAATGGTTTAACAACAATAAAAACTAGGGGAAGAAAGGGCAAATGTGGCAAAATGTTAACCCCTGGTGAATACTGAGTCATCATCATACTAGCCTCTCAACTCTTCAATGGGCTTTCCTACATTCAGTTTAGAAGCGGGGGAGAAAGCCAAGTTACGGGTATCTACAGTCACTGGCAGAGCCTGACGGGCAGCAGAAAGCAGCAGCAAATGTGCTGGCGAAGCTGCCACAACAAGCAGCACACGGAGTCTGTGCCTGGGCTGCGGGTCACACGATGCGCCTCAGCGCAAGTCCCCGGACACCCCGGGGGAGTCCGTGGAGCCAGGTCCTGTCATCACCCCCAGTGTACAGATGAGCAAATGGAGGAGCAATGATTCCAAACTTGGTCTAACTGCAGATCTGAAGCTCCGTATCACACTACTCCAAAATGCCTGTCCTAGCTCACCTGCTTCTTTAAGTCCATCAGGAGAAGAAAATGCTACAAGAGCCCCCAAACAGGGGAATGCTTAAATGATCTATGATCCAGCTACTTCCTGGAACATTATGCAGCAATTACATGTCATGTTCTTTGAGGGAGATCCCCTCTGCTTGCTAGATGGGACGCTGCCTGATTCATGAATACTTAATAAAACCTGTTGCTCTTCAAATTAACCAACTGAGCCACCCAGGCGCCCCCATGTTGCTCTTCAAATTAAAAAAAAAAAGTCAGGGACGCCTGAGTGGCTCAGTTGGTTAAGCGGCTGCCTTCGGCTCAGGTCATGATCCCAGCGTCCTGGGATCGAGTCCCACATCGGGCTCCTTGCTCGGCAGGGAGTCTGCTTCTCCCTCTGCCTCTGCCTGCCTCTCTGTCTGCCTGTGTTCTCTCTCTCTCTCTCTAATAAATAAAATAAAACAAAAATCTTTAAAAAAAAAAAAAAGTCATATTTTCACGAAGTAGTTAATGACAAGGAGCACTCTCACAAAGCAATGTCTGGTTTAAAAAGCAGTGATTCTCAAGAAATGGTCCTCCAACCCACCTCTTGGTTACTGAATTCTTTTCCTGCAGGAAAACAGAGGAGTAGGTAAGCTGGTAAACTCAGGGCTCTTTCACCTCATCTAAATTATGCTAGAAAAAAAATTTTTTTTTAATATTTTATTTATTTATTTGACAGGCAGAGATCACAAGTAGGCAGAGAGAGAGGAGGAAGCAGGCTCCCCGCTGAGCAGAGAGCCCGATGCGGGACTCGATCCCAGGACCCTAAGATCATGACCTGAGCCGAAGGCAGAGGCTTTAACCCACTGAGCCACCCAGGCGCCCTATGCTAGAAAATTTTTAAGAACTATCATACTGCATACTCTGAATTACGTAAAAGTAAAAACCAACACACATACGCAGAGCAGAAAGGCTATAAGGAAACACAGCAGACCATCAACAGTGGTACTCACTAAGCGGAAGAAGGTCAATGAATCTTTAAATTCTTTCTCAAAATTTTTAGCACTTGTTGAATTTCTATGAACATGCCTTATTTTTATGAAGAGGAAAAAAATTCTTTTAGGGAAAAGAGCACATGACCCCCCTGCCACACACGCTAAATTCATAGATACCACGTTTAAAATATTTTTCTCCTGAAATTCTACAAAAGTACGAATTAATGCCGATGAGGGGAAGTATGTAACAAAATTTAAAAGCAGGAAGGCAGGCAGGCAGCTAGGCAGACAGGAGAGGGGGAGGGAGAAAACGATGGAATTAAGATATTCCAGGTTGAAGACCACTTATTGAATCAACAAGTAATGCATATCGTGTGCCACACTCAGAAGAACAGAGAAGCCTACTCCCAGCAAGCTGAAAGGTGCCTGAGAACTACAAGGACAAGTTCCAGAGGCAAGGAGGAACGTGGGATACATTTCATACTGCACGAATAACACATGCAAAGCAGAGAAATACGAAGAAATTCTGCTGGTGGGAAGGCAAGCTGGCGCAGCCACTCTGGAAAACAGCGTGGAGGTTCCTCAAAAAGTTGAAAATAGAGCTACCCTACGACCCAGCAATTGCACTACTCGGTATTTACCCTACAGAGGCAGTGATCCGAAGGGGCACGTGCAGCCGAATGTTTATAGCAGCAACGTGCACAATAGCCAAACTATGGAAAGAACCTAGATGTCCATCGGCAGAGGAATGGATAAAGATGAGGTATCCATATACAACGGAATACTACTCAGCCATCAAAAAATGCAACCTTGCCATTTGCAACAACATGGATGGAACTAGAGGGTATTATGCTAAGTGAAATAAGTCGCTTTCTCAGTCAGAGAAAGACAATTATCATATGATCCCACTGATATGTGGAATTTAAAAAACAAAACAGAGGATCATAGGGGAAGAGAGGAAAAAATAAAACAAGACGAAGAAACCAGGGAGGGAGACAAACCATAAGAGACTCTTAATCGGGGACGCCTGGGTGGCTCAGTTGGTTAAGCGGCTGCCTTCGGCTCAGGTCATGATCCCAGCATCCTGGGATCGAGTCCCACATTGGGCTCCTTGCTCGGCGGGGAGCCTGCTTCTCCCTCTGCCTCTGTCTGCCACTTTGTCTGCCTGAGCTCGTGCTTTCTCTCTCTCTCTCTCTAAAAAATAAATAAAATATAAAAAAAAAAAAGAGAGACTCTTAATCGTAGGAAACAAATGGAGGATTGCTGGAGGAGTGGGGTGGGGGGATGCGGTAACTGGGGGACGGGCATTAAGGAGGCACTGATGTGATGAGCCCTGGGTGTTATATAAGACTGCTGAATCACTGACGTCTTCCTCGGAAACCAGTAATACGTTATATGTTAACTTAAATTTTAAAAATTGGGGAAAAAAAAGAAATTCAGCTTGTATTCTCATAAAACAATCTAAAATTTAATGCTTCTTGTAGTATAAAACAGAAAGTGGGGGAGAGGAAAGGAAGAACGAAGGGAGAGGGACAGAGGAAGGCAGGCAGACCGCCGTAACAGTACTGTACACGGGAGGGGGCAAGACTGTGGCCTGCATCTGGGAGGCAGTGAGGCAGCAAGACAAGCTTTTTGGTAGAGAACTGTCATGTTATCAGGAGGGACTGCGGAGCGTGATGGTGCGGAAGCGGAAATGAAACAGAGGGGACAGAGCTCAGAGGTGACAAAACAGAACTGACAGACTTGGGAACTGATTGGAGATGACCCTGAGGGTTTCTTGGTGGTGGACAGTGGCACAGTCTCAGAGAGCTTTAAGAAAAGCAGCAGCGCGGCACCTGGGTGGCTCAGTGGGTTAAAGCCTCTGCCTTTGGCTCAGGTCATGATCTCAGGGTCCTGGGATCGAGCCCCGCAATGGGCTCTCTGCTCAGCGGAGAGCCTGCTTCCTTCTCTCTCTGCCTGCCTCTCTGCCTACTTGTGATCTGCATCTGTCAAATAAATAAAAAAAATAAATCTTAAAAAAAAAAAAAAAAAGAAAAGCAGCAGCTTGGTAGTGGCTGGTGGCTGGTGGGGAAGCCTTATACCCACAAGGATTCGTAGGCAGACGGGCAAGGAGAGGCCCAAGCGTACCCGTGGACAGCAAACTATGAGTCACAGGCTGAGAGTGAGAGAAGCAAGGTGGGTGGGGCAGGTCCAGGTCACTGATGTGCTCAGCTAGAGGGCAGGGGGGATCTCCCCACACCTCGGGCTATGGCAGGTGAGCCACGTGAGGAGACCATTTACACAAGGCTCCCAGAAAAGGGAAAGCTCTCCCTGACAGGAGAAAAGCAACTAATACACGCTGAAGGAATCAGGGAGTAACACTATGGGGAAAGAGTAGCTCAGTGCACACCACCGCCTTCCCAAGGGATCAGCACGAACGCTGCCAGTGATGGACAACCTGACATGACGCGCCACGTACTGTGATGCATTGAGGACACAGCATCACTTCCCTGCTGTTTCTGCCCAAGGTGCAAATATGAACCTAATCATGAAGAAAACAGCCCCGAACCACCAAACTGACGAGGAACCTACTACAAGATAACTGATCTATATTCTCTAAAACTATCAAGCCCATGCGGCACCTGGGGAGCTCAGTCGGAAGCATCTGCCTTTGGCTTGAGTCATGATGCAGGGGTCCTGGGGTCGAGTCCCACATCGGGCTCCCTGCTCAGCGGGGAGCCTGCTTCTCTGCCCCCTGCCGCTCCCTTGCTTGTCCTCAGATAAAGAAATAAAACCTTTAGGGACGCCTGGGTGGCTCAGTTGGTTAAGCGGCTACCTTTGGCTCAGGTCATGATCCCAGTGTCCTGGGATCGAGTCCCACATCGGGCTCCTTGCTCGGCAGGGAGCCTGCTTCTCCCTCTGCCTCTGCCTGCCACTCTGTCTGCCTGTGCTCGTTTGCTCTCTCTCCCTCTCTCTCTGACAGATAAATGAATAAAATCTTAAAAAAACAAAAATAAAAACAAAACAAAAAACAAAAACAAATATACATACAGAAAGAATGGTGTGGGGAAACTGGTAAAAATCCTTTTAAGGAACCTGGGAATTTCTGTAACTTTCAATTTGTTTAAACTTAAAATTTTTATGCCTTTCCAATAAATCTAAAATAACCTCAAAACAAAAAGTTCAGGAAAAAGTTGCCCTCCCCCTCCCTGAGCTGACACAAAGTGTCTCTCTGAAGTGCTAGGTCAACAAGTACAGGCTTCAGTCACCTGAATCGAATCTCTGTGCAGAGTTTCTCCTTACCCAAGGGAGAGGTGCCAGAGAGAAAAGGACATAAAACCAGGGTCAAAAAGATGGACAGGGAGAAAAGGCTTTGGGAACAGAATGAACTAACCCAAGCTGCAGATCTGCTATGATTAGGCGAAGTGCTTACTGTGACTCAGCCCTGGTGTGTTGCAGAGAAAACCCTGGAAAGAACTACAAAGTCTTTAGCAGGCTTCAACTTGAAGCCTATTTTCCCTGATTTGGCACATCCTAAGTAAATATTAATGCTGTCGTGCAGCTTAACAGGATGCCGCTGAGACTGCGTGCAGAGCCTGGGACACACACGGTACTGAGCATCACCGCAGAGAACACTGGGACCAGAGCGAACACAGAGCAAGGCTCTGACCCCGACCCTGGTTTCGAATTAGCGTAAGCCTGGGCTCCTGAGCGCCCCTGTCAATGCTTCCCAGCCGACAGAACCAGGGGCCTGCGGCGCTGGCTTCTCCGAGGGAAACGACGGCATGAAAACAGAAGCTCTAAGGGTTTCGAAGGAGAGACGGAAGAGGCACATCATGGGATCACACTTCATGAACGAAATAGCTGTTTTCAAGACGGGGAAAATCTCGCCACTGTAAGAACGATGTGGAGTACACTAAGACGGCTGGCGCGTTAGCACCAAGCTGTCAGTGGAGTTGGAACAGAGCTGCCTGACCAGAAGACAGCCAAGGATCCTCTCTGGTTTTTGACCTCAGGGAAAAAAAATCTGTCAGTAACGAATCTCAGGCACCTGCTCAATGGCCAAGGGCTGTAACGGTCACCACCACTCCTGCACTATATTAAGCCAAACTACACTAGCACTCGTGTCCAGTGTGGCGCTGGGGACACATTGCTAATACGACGCTTCCCCTGCCCTCGAGCAGCTGGCAGACCCGTGAGGACCCACACCAACAGGCCGCCCGCTGTGCCAGGAGCTGACGAGCACAAGGGGGCACCTCACACCAGAAACAGCCACAGTCCTGAGAACAGGAGGCTCCACACACTGAGAGGTCAAACAGATCCCGCATGACAGCCTCAGAACCACACACAGATGGAGGCCCCGTGAGTCCGACAGCCGTCCAGACGGCTAGCTCCTTCTCAGAAGGCTTCTCACATTTAAGGTGAGATGATTCCAGAGTCTCCAAACAGCTCAGGCCCCTGGAACGTATCCTGCAGGCAGTGAGCCGGCATCAGCTCTGAGTGGCACTCTTACCTGTGGCTTCAATGTACTCAATACATCGCTCAATAAAAACAGGGATGGGCTTCTCCGGAGTCACGACAGTTGTCAAGGGCACCCCAAAGTAGTTACTCTCCCAGGTTGCCTTTGTGATGGATGGCCGGGGTTTGGGCTTTGGTTTCTGTATAAGAAAGAGAAAAGAAAGCACAAAAACAGAGTGAGTATCAACTCAACAACTCAGCAACTCAAACACCGGTAAGGCTTCTAGAAGGGCACTCATGGTGGTGCGGAAATTGCTGGAAAGACTCTAAACAGGATAGAGACCCACTCGTTCTTCTCATTAATTTTGTAATGTCTAGCCTCCAAATATCACACAAGATGCCAGCAAGCTGACACACAGTCACACCTCCAGGGTGAGACTGCATTATCAAAACAAAGGTGTTTATAAGAAGCAGGCCATGTTTAGTTAATAACAATGAGATGACTATCCACATCCTTTATCAGGGGTGCCCTGGAGTAAACAGGAAGTGTCCAAACATCCCATATGGATAATGAATGTTATATACTCAAAGATGGCTAAAATCTTTAAAAAGATAAAAGAAATGAGAATGAGTAATTTCCTCATTCCAGAAAAGAGAGCATGCATTCTGCTTGGGGCTGAAAGCTCCAAGGGAGACTTTCCTTCACTACATTGGCCTGGGATTAATTCTCAGCGGCTTCAGAATGAGGGAAGGGTAAAACCAACTAATCAAACAGGACAAAGAAAAGAATACTTTGTCCCTTGCCCAGCAGACCCCTTCCTTGGCAGTAGGCGGAGCAGCAGCAGGGGTGACTACTACGATTTGAGGGCTCACTAGGTGCCAAGCAAGTCCCAAATACTACTTCTTCTAAACCTCAGGACATTCCACTTAACTGAGAAAAATGTCAGCAGGGAGTCGGCTTCTCCCCCTGCCCCCTCCACCTGCTTGTGCTCTCTCTTGCACATACTCTCTCTCAGATAAATAAATAAAATCTTTTTTTTAAAGATTTTATTTATTTATTTGACAGAGAGACACAGTGAGAGAGGGAACACAAGCAGGAGGAGTGGCAGAGGGAGAAGCAGGGCTCCCTCAGAGCAGGAAGCCCAATGCGGGGCTCGGTCCCAGAATCCTGGGATCACAACCCAAGCCGAAGGCAGGCGCTTAATGACTGAGCCATCCAGGTGCCCCCAATTAATAAAATCTTAAAAAAAAAAAAGAGAAGATTTATTACAAATATATACAACCTATATAATTTAAAAGCATTTAGGGGTGGGGCTCCCGGGTGGCTCAGTCAGTTGCGCATCCGACTCCTGACTTCGGCTCGGGCTGTGATCCTGGGGCTGTGGGACTGAGCCCCACCGCAGGCTTTGCGCTCAGAGGGGAGTCTGCTTCCCCTCTGCTACTGCCCCTCCCCTGCTCACGCACCGTTGCACTCTCTCTCAAATAAATAAATTTTTTAAAATGTTTAGGGGAGGGACGCCTGGGTGGCTCAGTGGATTAAGTCTCTGCCTTCGGCTCAGGTCATGATCTCAGGGTCCTGGGATCGAGCCCCACATCGGGCTCCCTGCTCAGCGGGGAGCCTGCTTCTCCCTCTCTCTCAGCCTGCCTCTCTGCCTGCTTGTGACCTCACTCTCTCTGTCAAAAAAAAAAAAAAAAAAAAATCTTAAAAAAAAAAATAAAATAAAATGTTTAGGGGATCTTTGTATAAGATCCACTAAAGGGGACATCTACCTGGCTTCTAGGTTAGGGTCAACCATTACTCTTTCCTTATCCTGCCCATCCTCATTCCTTCTGGTACCTCTATTTATATTGGGAACAAATCACTTCCTGTTTAGTCTGAGATTCTTTGAGGACTTCCTGTGCAAACAAGAGGCAAAAAAAAGAACAGCTGACAATAAAATGTACACGAAAGAAGGAACAAGACCATGCGGGCTGGTGTTGGGCATTATGGACACCCAAAGGCAAAGACAATCCAGTCTTCATACAGCTGGCTAACTGATTCAGTCAGGAAGATGAATGCAATGGAAATGGATCCTGGGGTCCCAGAAAACCATGCCCTCCACAAGGCCTACCCCGTCCCTGTCCCGCTCCCCATGAAATCAGCCACACAGCCTCTGAGGTTGCAGGGAGTGGATGCTGCTACCTCTAGACTCTGACCCAGACTTTTCACCAAAGAAGTAAGGAAAAGCAAATCAATGATTTATGACGTATCTTTACTTGAGATAATTTAACCAATCTAGGCTCTCTAGACTCAGGCATCTTCTACTTATAAGTAGTACAACAGAACGAATGTAAGGGTTGACATCTTAACAAACCTGGGTTTGAATCCTGAGAGACAAGTCCTGTGACTCTGGGCAAGTGACTTAGCATCTCAGGGACAGCACCTCCTCACAGTGGGGTCTGAGGGTGACATGTATGGGACCTGGCTCCGGGCCTAGCAGACAGGAGCCTTCCAATAACTTGAGGAAAGAGAGGGGGGAGTGCTTCTGTTGTTACACATTGTCGCAACCGGATAACCATGAGTCAAGCTATGGTCTCCTTTAAAAATGCCATACAGTTTAAATTGTTAGCTCCAGAATCTGAATATACAAGGAAGCCTGTCTGGATTTCAGCGACATTCTTTTTATGAATCTCAATCCTGCAGAATTCACCTGTCAAAACTAACACAACAACAGCACTGTGCTTCCGTAAAACTGATGCTTCCAAATAAACTGTTAAGGGATTAAAAAATGGAACTTTAAGAGAAGCTGCAAGGAAGCAGCTTTTCTAATCACCATTAAGGCCTTCTAACCAGAGTTCTAGTAAACAGATAATAAATTTTAATCTTGTACTTCCTCTACCTTCTCAATACTACAAGATGATGAGGTGTGTTCTAACAAAGTTAGCTAGAAAATTTACCCTCCATCAACTGAGTACTATGCACTGGACCCCTGCTTACATTCTTTAGATGTATTATTTCATTCCAGACTCAAAAGAGATCTGCACGTGTGGGTTTTAAGAACCCATTTTACAGATGAAGAGGCTGCATCCTAAAAAAATTCAGTTACTTGCCCAAGTCAGTTCTGACTCCAAAACCTGTGCTCTGAATCACTGTGATTCACTGCCTTCCTCTGAAAGTTCCTGGGAGAGGCAGAATGAGTAAATGGATAACAGAATAAATGATTAAGAGTACACTGACAATCTGGAGAATTTCTAAGGTAATAAAGACCCACTCACATAAAATCCCAGGGATCTTTAAGCTGGAAAAGGAAAGAAGAGAGAACTATGCAGTTATTTCAAATAGCTACAGGACTATCCATTGAAAGAGATCATTTTATACGGTTCCAAGGGGTTATGTTGGGAGAGATAAGAGGAGAACATAGATAGGCAATTTTGGCCAATATAAAGAGAAATTAAAAAAAAAAAAATCCCCAGCTGTTTAAAAAGGAAGGGACTGCTCAGTAAATGCTCAAAGCAGAGACCAAACTACCTGCCATACCCATTGTCAAGAAGATCCTGCCATGGAAGGCTAAATTGGACAACTGCCCTTATCCCCCCCCCCCCCCCGCCCAAGAATCCAAGATCTAGTTCAGTGCCTTTATTTATTCAGCGTACAGAATGCGGGAATGGAGAGTAAACTGTGGCAACAGCACCAACTCCCCTTGCTAAAGGACATGGAGTCTCCCACATTTAAACTGTGATTTACCGAATGTCCAAACACCTCCCAAGAAGTAACTGAGGGCTCCGTAGGGTGTCACAAAATTTGGATGGGGATTCTTGCACAACTAGTTCTAAACCTTTCTAGTAAGGAAATCAGACTTCATGGTGCACACGAAGAGGTGGGCTAGATTGCTGACATAACAAGCAACACATCAGGCACCTGAAGGGTTACTGGGCACATGTCAGATGGAAACGCCACTCTTCTGAGTGGCCTGCCAGCTGTCTCAGTCCCCGGTCAGACATGGGTCGCTCATTATGGAGTCCCTGGGGCACTCAGAGCAGCAGGCCCCTGGAGAAGAGAAAGTAATACCATCCCAACATCAATCTTCCTTTGAGGGCACTCACATAGCAGGCTGAATGGAAAAAGGCATCTAGCCAGAGGAAAGCAAACCCTAAGAATAATCTACACATCTGCGGCTCTCAGTTGAGTCTTACTGGGTCGAAAACGGAAACTGGTGATTAACTAGGAGTGACCCCGTGTAGGACACTGCTAGGTGCTCTGCACATTATCTGAAACCTCACCACCATCTTCTAGGTAAGGGTTATTAGCACCATATTATCGGCAAAGAAAATGGGCTCAGAGAGATTCACACCCAGCACTGAGAGCCAGGACCCAGGGCCTAGTGATCAATGCACACCAAAGCCCCTCTCTGCCCTACGAGAACTCCACGATGAGATGCCGCGACAAAAACAAAGTGCTGGGTCAGTCTGAACCACCTTCATCTTGTCCGTTTGGATAGATACATTTTTTGAATGAGTAACACAGTCCATTGTTCTTTACTTCAATTTCCTCAAAAACATGCCTGATTCTTAGTCTTGGTAATACCCAGGTGGCAAAGGAAACAAAGAAATGAACTAATAGTTTACACCAGTGTGGCACTGCAAAGAAACAGTGATGAATTCACCACTGGCCCCTTGGCTTCTGAAACAAGGAAAGAGCATCAAGGGAAACTCCCAACTTTGTCAGACTAGGAAAACATCTGTCACCTGCTTGTGGGGTGGTAAGCCCATTCCATGGCCCCTCTGAGTCCACAGAGGCAAGAAGAAGGTTAGGAAGCCAGCCAAAGAATGAGAAGCTTCCATCAGGCTGCAAGATGACTGGGTTCCAGGGCCTGACATGCAAAAGGCACTCATTAAATTTCCTGAACACAAGCAAGTTTCCAATAATGCACAGGGCCAATATTTCTTTATACTTTTAAAAAAAAAGATTTTATTTATTTATTTGACAGACAGATATCACAAGTAGGCAGAGAGGCAGGCAGAGAGAGAGGAGGAAGCAGGCTGCCTGCGGAGCAGAGAGCCCGATGTGGGGCTCGATCCCAGGACCCTGGGATTACGACCTGAGCCGAAGGCAGAGGCTTTAACCCACTGAGCCATCCAGGTGCCCCTCTTTTTTTAACTTTAGCTGAGACGAGGATGATCTCTGTGTGTACAGAGGTTTTTTCTTCTCCTAACATAGTGCTGCTCTCCTAGAGACATGAGGAGGTGAGGCTCAGAAGGTCTTATTCACACCGAGAGTATACCCCAGACTCCCTTAAAAAAAAAAAAAAGGAAACAGCTGTGGTGACTGATTCCCTACATCACTGTGTGGACACTGAATAAAGGGCAGTCATTTATGTACACATGCAACTATGTTACTACTAGAATCAGTTCCTAGAGAGCAAGGATCTTAGCATTTTTCTTTTTTAATGAATTATGCCCAAGATCACACAGCAAACTAGCAGAAGAGCTAATACTGCGACCAAAGTCATCTCTCACCCTCAAAGAACTTACAATCCAATCAGTAAAAGAAGAGATATATCCCTAGCAAATTAAGCCAATCTAGCAACTGAGCCATAAAGAAAAAGAGAGTCTCCCAAGGCCCCAGTGGGGAAGTCAGCCATTCTTTCCGGATAAAGAACATTCTATTTTCCGTGGGAATAGCAGGTAGTTATTTAGTGACCCTAAGCTGACAACCTCAAATACTCTCCTAATCTCTATAAGATACCTTCAATACATATAAAATCACTTATCTTGATTTTAGAGTCAGAAAATATGATCACTACAGTTGTACCACCTAACAGTCTTTTAAATGCTTGGTAACCCATCTAATGAAGGAAATAAAAAACAGAACACAGGCTCTTTATTCATTATAAAAGTCTTTTTTTTTTTTTTTTTTTTAAAGGACAAGTGTCAGGGACCCAGGTAACTCAGCTGGTTAGGTGTCTGCTTTCGAATCAGGTCATGATCCCAGGGTCCTGGGGCTGAGTCCTGCATCAGGCTCCCTGCTCAGCAGGGAGTCTGCTTCTCCCTTTACCCTTCCCCCCTGCTCGTGATCTCTCTCTCACTCTCAAATAAATAAATAATTTTTTTTTTTTTTAAGATTTTATTTATTTATGACAGAGATAGCAAGAGAGGGAACACAAGCTCGGGGGAGCTGGAGAGAGAGAAGCAGGCTCCCTGTTGAGCAGGGAGCCCGATGGGGGCGCTCAATCCCAGGATCCGGGGATCATGACCTGAGCCGAAGGCAGACACTTAACAACTGAGCCACCCAGGCGCCCCAATAAAATCTTTAATAAAGGGCGAATGTCATATACTGAATGTAGTCTGGAACAGGAACGGTGTCCTTTGAATGAGGGCAATTTTCCCTCTCTAGAGTAATTTTTAGCAAAGCCCGAGAGAGAAAGAGACACACACACACACACACACACACACACACACACACAGAGGCATGCCCGCAGTTTGCCAAGTTGTGTAGTGGGAGACCCTGGGCTAAACATAAGTGATAGGAGTCAGGAAAACCAAAAGATTCCATATGCTACATTACCATAGGTTTTCCCCAAAGCACCTTCTTGCATTCTATATTCAACATTCCAGCTTTCTGATTAGCAACGATTCTCTCATAATTTCCAACAGATCTTCAAAAGAACCTTTTCAATCAAGTTCCTCACTCGTGCCCTAAATGTATTCTTGGTTAACTGGTGCTCCCCCTTCTGGCTCTGCAAAAAAAAAAAAAAAAATCTAAGCCCAAGTTTAAGAGAAAACCTGATGGCGTTCTTACTCTCACTGGCAAAGCCCATTATGAAAGCATAGATGCTTACTAGACTTGGGCTCCTTCATGCTGGCAGTCAGTATCATGACCCAGTCACCCACTGTCTTGGAGCATCTTTATTTAGGGATAGAAGAGGAAGTAGCGCAAAGTCTCGGCCTTCCTAGCATCCCTAATCCTCTGCCATGATGGAAGAAGAAAAACGTGTCATCCCCTCACAGGCCCCAATAAAGTGAGACCACAGCTTTTTTGCTCTAGAAAGGTGTGAAGTCTGGCAAATCTGGGTCACTCCCTGCCGCTGTCTCAGACTGAACAGCCAGTGCGACAGGGGGCTAACTAGAATGAAGGGCCCACTAGTTCTAGGAAAGTTTTTTACACACATCCTGCCTGTCCGACACGCACTGGATTTGGACTTCTCAGAGTTCTAGGTCAGTTTTTACCTCTCAAATACTGAATCAAATGCATTCAGAAGACCTTTCTCAATGGAAGCAGAGGTGATTCTTCACTCCAGCTGAAATACTTTGCGTTCCTACCAAGATATTTCAGTATCACTAGGTGGTGGACAAGAACAAGTTGGTTCAGTGATGATCAGAGCAATTTTCTGCTCTTTGAAAAATAGATTTGGGTTGCCTATTGTAATTTTTTTCTTTAAGAACAGGTGTTCTATAAGTTAAGGCCCATAGTTAAAGATAGTCTATTTTTGTCACCAAAAACACACTAGAGCAGCTCTTTGGGCTTAAAATAAACCGAGAAAATACGTGACACCAGTTCAAAACAATTTCTCAAAGTTCCAGCTGCTATTTCAGTGTCTCCAAGCCTTTTTTGTCCTCTAGTCAACTAGACTCTGAAGCCAGAAACAAAGAGCACCAGGCCCTTCTTAGAGGGTAGTGTGGGGAAATTGATTTTTTTAGATAATAATTACAGTCCTTTGAAATGAACAAAGTAACTAGACTGATTGGTCCAAATGTGTGCCTGGCTATTACATACTCCCGTCTTCCTTGCAGGCCGGACTCTCAGAGCCCTCTGGAAGTGGAAGTCAGAAGAGCAGCTTCAAAAACCTCCACTCCTCTGTTTAGTAACTACACTAACGTGGGCAATGGCAACAGACAACAACGGGTACTGGGCCCGGCACACACGCGGTACACTGAGGGAAGCACGAGACCCTTCCCACGGTATTCGCAACTGTGGATCTCTGCAGTAGCCCCTCTAGGTTTCTTTCAAGTGTTTCCCCGCCCCCCGCCCCAGCTCCAAGTTCCATACTGTTTTCTCAAGAGCTCTCCCCACAAAACCTCCATCTTCACTGCCTTTGTCCTCCTCACCTTGTAAGTCTTAGTTCAGATACTGGTTCCACGAGGACCTTTCCCAGCTACCCTGGTGAGGTTAAAAACCCCTCGCTCTACGAGGCCTTAGTACCCTGCACCTCCGATCTGGTAGTATCCAAAATGCGTATCAGCACATGTTTAAAATCCATCATCCCCTTGACGATACACTGGATGAACACAACCACCACCACCGCACACACACACACACACACACACACAGAGTACTCAGCACAGAGCCAGGTGCACAGGTGCTCACTAAACCGGGTGCACCAAATGCTTCTTTCCAAAAATGAACGGATGAGCCTATGTTTTGGGGGCAAAAGTATTTCTTTTAAAAGATAATAATTCTTTCAGGAATCAGAAAATCCAAGGTCAAGGAGGCAGGCACCCCTACCCCATTTGTAAGACCGCGGCATTTATCTGGCCTTACAGCTCACTGAGTAGGACCAGCCCCTTCCGAAGCACACACTGAGAGTCTTTCCTGAGCAGGTTACAAAGAGCTCATATTTCATGCCATTCAGCTTGTCTGTCAAAATGCAACATCCCTCCCCGGGGAGCTAGCAGTCCAATTCCCCAGCTGGTTTTTATTCACACTAGAAACTTCAACTCCGTTCTCGGCCTCACAAAATGAGAGCTGTGTCCACACAAAGCCACAACAACCAGCCGATTCACTGAATCCAGTGAAATACGCCAATTCACTGGGGGGGTAGGGGAGAGACACAAACTGTCAAACTGGTTACTTGGTGCCTTATAGACCAAACAATGCGTGATTGAACTGGTTTGCTTTTCAATAGGTTGTCTGGTCATGTGGTAGCTACAGTGAGTCAAAGATTTTCTTTATCTTTCTGTTTTGTCTTTTTTTTTTTTTAAACACAAAGATAAGAGCACCCCAGATAGAAGAGTGAATAGCCAATAACGTCCTCTCTTTAAATCCATAGTCAAACACACTAAATTCAGCAACTCGAGCTACCCAAAAGGCACATTTTGTGAGCAAGATTCCCCAGCCTGTTTTTTTGGTTTTAAAATGAGACCCTGCCGTCCTGATCTCATCTTTGCAAACGCATGGTACTGAGAGACAGAGACCATGTGCAACACCGACTCTTTCCAGACAAAGCTCTATTCATGCGCCCCACTGAAGTGCAATCGTAGATTTTCAGTTTCATTCAGCTGAGTGCGGAAGGCTCCCACTATGAGGGTGGGTTGCCAAATGGTTCAGCTGGGAAAAGGACCCAGAGTGACAGTCAGCTTTACAGTCTGCACTTTCATTAACAGAACTGAAAGCGATTCCCTCACACTCGGACTCCAGTTTTATAGTAAAGAGCTAATCTAGCAAGTCAGCCAAGGGAGCTGGGCGATTTCTCTTTCTCCACATCACACTGGTACCCAAAGCATAGCTTTTTGTTATTGTTGTTGGGGCCGTTGCTAGGGTAAGTGCCGAGAAAGCTCAGTAACACACAGGGTTAAAACTCACACAAAAGGGAGGGCCAATCCTGGACCCCCAAGCCCTGGGCTAGGCCAGACCAGCACTCTCCTCTCCTTGAAGACAACAGGTCCGTTTTTACCTTCAGGCCTTTCCTCACCTCTGTGGCTTCGGTCCTACTCACTACTCTCGTTAAACACCAACACAGCCATGCCTACAACCTGCCCAGGCTGCAGGTCGCTCAGTGTCGCATGTGCCCAACCTCACTCTGCTTCTCACAGCCGTCTGAGGAAGGTGCCACAGTGTTCTCCCTTTCTGCCCAAGGGATATGGAGAAGTGAATCCTGTGCCCCCAGTCCCAGTGAGGGAGCGGAGGAGTTGCGATTGGACTTTAGCTGCCCAAACCCCCCGCCCCCGCTCCCCAGCCCAGAATCCAAATCCCTAATCACTCCACACACTGCGCTCGCTCTCGCTCGCCCGGGCCTGGGATTTCTGCTCTGCCCCAACACAGTGCCCCCAGAGCAGACCACCTGTTTTCAGTAGTTATGTAGATTTTGCTGCCTCAACTGGGAGCTCCAGTCTGGGCAAGAAAGATCTGTGCCATTTCCCCAGTGGTGTCTGGCGTGCAGGAGGCACTAAGTGTGTCTTCCATTACCTTCCATTACCAACTGGCTCCCCGCTCACTTCAAATAAATACTGTATTGCTTTGTCATGCCAATAAAAATTAAAGGCCAAATCCCCCACGTAGGGGTTGGCTTGGCATTCTCTGCCCCACGGTATCTTGCTTTTCCAGTAAAACAAGTGTCAGTCTGCTTTCTTAAGGCAGCAATTTTAATAGGAGGTTCGCCCCAGTGGGGAAGAGAATAAAGGCTCTGCTTATCTGTGCACTAGGATGACAAAGCAGCTATACTCGTTTCAAAGCACCATTTTCCAAGGCAGGAAAAGACAATGTCACCTTTTACTCACACTTTCCAAAGGATACTCCTGAACTGACTTCTGGCACGCTATTGCTCTTGGGCCAGAGGTAGCATTTTTATTTGACTTGAAGAAGTGTGGCCCGCATAACTGACAGACGGGAAGTCCATCATTTCTGGCGTGCTGACCCAGCAGCCCAGGGTAAGGAAGTTCTAGGTTAGGAAGTGGCTCTTTAAAAACATGGACACCAGCTGCTTTCTGCTGAGCCCACCGTGTGCGCTGCGTGCGCTCTTTAAAGCATGGCTTGTTTGGGAATGTGTCTTAAAAGCATTATCTTCAACGAGTATTAAAAATGGAGCCAGAAGCCAGAAAATCAGTTATAATTCGGTGTGCTATTATGCCGCCCTCCTAATTCCCGGGTGCATGAACACCCCCACAAATTAAGACTATCAGCATTTAGATAAGCTATTCTGGTAACAGTCTTCATCAGGAGTGGAGGAAGAGAAGAAAGTCAAAATGTTCAAAATGTTTGGATTCCGGTATTGTTAAACAGGGGAGCTCTGAGGAAATACAGGGGGCAGGCGAGGCTACTTTCTGACTTCCTAAGTAAGAACTGTTTTCCATGGGTCTGCCCACTACTAACCCTCACAGAACAAAATACTAAAGGCAGGTGAAGGACTCTGAGTGGAAAAACAAAACAAAGGGAAATCAAATGCCTATGATATTTGCTAATGTTCAATTCATAGGGGCAGAGGAACAGAACACGGAACGATACCGCCCTGCCCTCTCTGAAACTACACTGGTTAAGAAAATTCTGGCAGCTCAGCCAATGGTGATTGGGGAGCCCCATGGATGCTATCAGGGAACACAGAGTGAATGTATTCTTCTTGGGAGGCCGTGGCACCATGTTCTTCCATCTCCGAGGGCCCTCTTAACCAGTAAAAGCGGCAGAACTAGCTTGTAGGTAATCTTTTACAACAGAATTGTCAAGTCTTAAAACAGCCTGGACTCCAGATCCTTCTGATTTGGTATATCTTGTAATAACACAAGCTTTTAGCAAGCTTTCTTCCAAAGATCCCTGACATGTTTTCAGACAAGTCACTTTGTTCTCTGCTGTTTCCTGGTCAGGAGAGGATGAAAAGCTTTCAATGCAGAGAAATCATTCTGGATAACCCAAGGCTGGTTGTGGGCTAGCGCATAACATAGTCCTGTTGTCGGGTCTCACCAAAATGTCTTTCTCTGAAAAACAAAGTGTGTCCCTCTACTCTAAAAAGGTGGGAGGGCCGCTTGGGCGGAGGGCCGCTTGGGCTGCTCAGTCTTTAAGCATCTGCCTTCAGCTCGGGTCATGATCCCAGGGTCCTGGGATCGAGTCCCACATCGCGCTCCCTGCTCAGCGGGAAGCCTGCTTCTCCCTCTCCCACTCCCCTTGCTTGTGTTCCCTCTCTTGCTGTCTCTGTCAAAATAAACAAACAAAATTTTTTTAAAAAGTAAAAAATAAAAAAATTAAAAGGGGGGGAAAATTGGGACAAAAGCTGGGAAATACCTGTTCTGTCTCAAAGCCTAAGCCCAAGGGGACAGGGCACTCCACTCTGTATGCCTCAATTCCACACAAGATAAAGAGGTTTTCTCTGCTGCTGCATTTGGGACTGTTCTCCCTACATCTGACGGCAGGTCTGACACTCATATGTGCGATTTACTTTCTGCCCGTCCTGCTTTGGTTGGTCCCTCAATCAAATCTGAAGCCATGACTGACAGCAGCAGCATCTCACTCAAAGTAATGCAGCTGGAGGGCACTCCAATTTTACAAATAGGGGACACATTTATTATTTTGTGGGGGGGGTGGACAGGTTTATAACTCGCAGTGGCAAGGTTCTTACTTTTCATTTATCCTAAGACCCTTCATTTACCCAAGACCCTTCACTGATTTGTGTGCAAATAAAATCATCATCCAATTTTTCCTAATCTAAAATGGCAGCAACCTGGGCCGCCTGGGGGGCTCAGTCAGTTAAGCGTCTGCCTTCAGCTCGGGTCATGGTCTCAGGGTCCTGAGATCGAGCCCAGCATCGGGCTCCCTGCTCAGCGGGGAGCCTGCTTCTCCCTCTTCCTCTGCCCCTACCCCCAACCCCCTGCTTGTGCTCTTCTCTCAAATAAATAAAATCTTAAAAAAAGAAAAAGAAAAGAAAATGCAGCAACCTTTACAGGTCAGTGAGAGGAAGAAGGAGCTTGAGTCGTACGGGTGAATGTTTACTTAGCAGCTGGAGACTGAGGCTGCAATTTTAGATTCTGGTGTTTGCATAAAGGAAGAACAAGCATGTCGTCACTGGCCTGGCTACTTGTCAGGATACCGGCAAGTTCCACACGATCTGCTCGCTTTGGTAATTACCTAACTATTGTTTTGGACAAAGACAACTCAAACTCAAGCTGTGTGTCTAAGGTCCTCACTACTTGTGAGCTAGTAGTAGCAATCTGAGACACTGCTTATTTTATGCTAAGTCAGGGAATAAATACACAGACCAATTTCTTTTTTACCAGAATAAGCCGTCCTTGAAAAATCATCATCACCATCATCCATCAGCTCTCACTGAGACACTGTGTGAACCACCGCTGTGACTCATTCTTAAACTGGCGTCTTACCTTAGTGTTTCTCCTCAGACTGCGAAGAATGTTCCTCCGCCTTGGATCTTCGTCTGTCTCATAGGGAATGACGGCATTGTCCCCTTTATAACCTTGAGATGCCTGATCCTCCTCTTTCTTCCGGATGGGCCCCAGCTCGTCGTCGCTCCCCACACTGAAGCTGGTCCGGTAACGGGCAAACCTCCCCAGCCGGCTGCATCTCGCCCTGTACAGCACAGGCTTGCTCACGACCGAGACCTTGCGGCCACGCTCCAGAGAGCTGGTGTCCATTTCACTGTCAGAGCCATTGCCACTGCCATTGGACTGGGCTTTGTTGATATTCCGAATGGTGATGATTTTGCCTTGGGTGCTGTCATGGGGCACTGAGTATATGTTTTCTTCTTCATTCCTTGGCTTGACCACAGCATCCATGGGTTCGGCGTAATCAGAAGGATCAAACCCATCTGGAGGTAGCCAGGTGCTAGAGGACACAGACTTCCTCTGTCCATCTCTATGGCCTTGGTCTAAATAAGACAGATCCCCCTTTGTGATATCAAAATGCACAGGAGGCTTTGGCTTGACGGGTGGAGGTACTTTGTTGTTCAGTTTACTCTCAAAATTACTCATGATGAAAGACAGCCCATCATTTCCCTCCAGTTCCATCGAGAGCTTAGAATGGTCTTTGGACAGAGAGGGCAGTGATGTGTCTTCTCGAAACAAGCTATAAGAAGGGGGCTCGATATCCTCTTCCGAATCCTGCAGGTTTGAGTTGCAGAGTGGAGAGCCCGCTCGGGGGGAGTTAAACACCTCTTCTGTGGTGCTACAGGCCTCGGCAGCGTTATCGTACATGTGAGTAGCCTCGATTATGTTCTTTTTATCCACCACATCTTTAAAAAACGGGTGGAAGAGCTCAAGTTTATGCTGGGGTTGGCTACAGGGGATGCTTGTGAACCTTCCATCGATTTCTTGAGCGATCTCTTCTCCCTCACTCAGCTGTTCCCGACTTAAGTCATTGTCCAGGACATCTCCAGCGCCGTCAGCGAGTGCGACCAGCTGAATGGGGATAATATCCTGCACTTCACAAAGAAAGGCACGTAACATAGCCAAGGAGGCCTTACGTTTGGCTGAATAAAAAACAATGTACCCATGGACCAACCGGCTTTTTCTGATGCTAAATGAGGAATGGTACGAAAGAACAGACAGTTCGATGCGCTTCTTGTGGAGCCCGATTGGTAGTTCAAGTAAAACAGAGTTGTTGCTTCCACAATGGGAAGACTTACAGGTTTGGGACTGAAGGACAGGAAAGAGTATGTCATCTGCACTGAAAGGGTCTCCACACATCAGACACATGACAATCCGCAGGTCAACGTCAGCCAGATCTTTGATGCTCGCAGTAGAACTGACCAGGTTTAAGTTACGCTTGGAGTCCAGGAGTCCTTTCAAAACTTGACTGATTTGCTTTTCATTAATGTTGCGTCCATAACCAATGCCAGCAGAAGCAGGGTCAAGAAAGACACACTGCAGTTTGCTGGCTATCTGCTGACCTTGTTGTATTAAGCTATGCAAGGTCTCTCCACTGGTGTCTCCTCTCTTGTTAACCAAGATTAGCGTCAGGGGGAGATGGACTAAATGATTATCTCGCCTGCCGAGCGTGGACTCTCTACTCTTCTCTATACTCTCCACCACATAGGACAGTGATTCCTTTGAATTGTAAAGGCAGAGACAGCCATGGGGCTGAAATGTTGGCGTCTGGAAAGAGTTCACAGGAAGCCTGACATTCCCTTCTATCGGCCTCAGGGAAAGCTCATACATTTTACCATCTATCACATATTTGTCATCATTTGTACAAAGAGCTCGAATCTCATTGGCCAACTCGCGTGCGAGGCCATCTTTGCCCAAGATGACCAAGTTGATCCTATCAATGTTGGGGTCAGAGAGTGAATTTTTCTGGTTCCGGTCAGATGGCCGGATAAACCGAGAACAAATCAAATGCTCGATCTTTGCGTCCACACAGGCTGGGCAGCTAGGGCACGTCTCCTTGGTTGGGTGATACACGAAATGAATGTGCTTCAGGATGAGGGCATCGCGCTCTGCTTGGAGCTTCTGTAATGCTTTAAATCGCTGTTCCTCCCCCAGAACATCCTGAATGACACCCATCTTCTCCTTGCTGGGCTTAGCATCCAGCTCCAGCTCATAAAACAATTCTGAATATTCCAAAAGCAGCTCCTGAAACTCTTCCTTTGCTTTGTCTATAATTTGCTTTTGGTGTTTGCCGTAAATATCCATGTATACAGATTCTTCCAGCCACTGGTAGAAATCTTCATTCATAATAAAACTACGGGCCTCTTCCCAAGGCTTTCCAGGAGTTATGAAGGGAGAGGTCTCCAGGTTTTCTTTAAATGCCCTTCTCATCTCAGCTCTTTTCCTCTCGTTCCGCAGCTTCTCTAAGTGGGCCTCGTACAGCTGCTCGGCAGGGACAGTATCCATCAAGTCAAAGGGAATCCGTTCATTCTCCATGTTGTCAATGTGGCTGGTGGCATCCCACGGTGTCTCTTCAAGCACGACAAACCACTTCAGGAATTCTGGCTTGGTCTCCAAGAGCTTTTTGGTTTTTATGCAGCTTAGGTGGTCGATTTCATCTAGATTGGGTATAAGAGCTTCAAAAGCTAACGGCAGGGCTGCCAGGTACAACTTTCTCCTGCGTTCAATGTGCTCGTGCTTGAGGCGGTGGATGTGCTGGAGAAACAGCTTCTTGGCTTTCTGAGTCCCTTCCAGGTAGACATAGTCCTGGTACTCGGGAGAGGCCTGCATCTTTCGGCTGACGCTCAGCCAGTTCTCGTTATGGTTCTTCACAATACGACTCACCAGCCACTCATACTTGTCTTTTGCCGTAGCTATCTGCTGACTCTGCTGCTTGAGAGCCTCAAAATAAGGAATGATTTTCGTCTTTCCCCGACTTTTGTCAATGAGTTGCACTAAGGTGCTGAAAGCCAAGTCCACGTTTACATTGGATCTTGCAGAGGTCTCCACGACCTGGAGGTTCTTTTTGCTTAAGGCAAAAGTATGTGCATCTCTAATGTACCGCTCAACACCCTCATCACACTTAGTCAGGACCACCACTATGGGCTTTTTTGTTTTTGCAAGCTGATTGTAGAGATTGGACACAAACTTGAGCTGGTCATCAAAGTTCCTATTCATGCCCCTGCTAACGTCAATACCAAGAAGAAAACCATCAATCAGCAGCTTTCCATCTGGCATTTGTTTCTGCTCAAAGTCCTGCTCCAGCCCCAGCTGGTCAGTGCAAAAGTACATGAGTTTTTCAGCTGATGCGAGCTTGGTTGCAGCCGCTCTCTTGATGTAGGGCTGCAGGGCCGTGCTTCGATGAGGTTGAAAAGTCTGATCATCGATGAACTCAGTCTGCTCCACAATGTGCATCTTACATTCCACACAATCCTCCAGGGAACGGCTAACTTCTCCCCAGTAGAGAAAGTGGTCATTATTGACCACTCGTCCACCAAAGTCACTGGTGCTGAGGACGGAGGTATGGTCCAAGTGAAACTCATCAGCACTTGGGCGCACGAAGCGGTTGCACAGACAAGACTTCCCAATGCCACACTGGCCCTTCTCCTTCTCGGTCCCAGACAATCCCACCACACTGATGTTGTAGGTGGGAATGCGGACATCTTGCTTTCTTGCCATCATCATCGTCGACACATCCTGCCACAATCAGCCACTTCCAAGATCAGATTAGTGTTTTCCAGTGGACCTGATGGCTTCCCCACATTATCAGTGGGGGCCGGCTGCCCATGCAGCAAGACTGTCAGGTCCCATAGTGTTTGTATACCAGTGCGAGGTCAGGTTTCACCACTTCTCATCGCCAAATAGTAAACATTTCTTCCTAGATGGGGGAGAGAAAAAAAAACCCATCAGCACTGCAATTTTAATCACTGAACTACAGCAAAAATCAGTTTTCTTATTCAACAAATACTTAGAGTAAACCTCAAATGTGCCAGGCCTTATGCTGAGAGAAGATGTAAGAGTATGACTTAACATCTCTGTGCCCTAAGGAGGTACAATGCATCTAACAGCGGAAGACATACAGGCAAGCAGGGTGCTGACTGCTAAAACAAGGGTCTGAGGGCTCCTCCGACAAGTGGCTGATTTCAGGGCTAGAGCAGAGTTGGTACAAGATGAGTGTGGAACATCCTGTTATGCTAGAAAAAATGACAGGGCCCCTCACAAAGACACAGGACCCAGCTAGAAGGTCTCCCACTGGACAAATCTGGCACAATTTGAGTACGAAAATAATTAAATACAGTGACAAATTATAACTCACAGCACAAAACAGGAACTGGAGTTCATACTACTGCAACAGAAAAAAATCATCACTCGATACTAAGGGTATTTACACAGAATTGAGGTGTCTCCTGATATGCTACTTAACAGTTGCAAGGCGGGGGCGGGGGGGGGGGCGCGGCAGCGCCTGGGTGGCTCAGTTGTTAAGCATCTGCCTTCGGCTCAGGTCATGGTATCACAGTCCTGGGATCGAGCCCCACGTCGGGCTTATCCCTCTCCCACTCCTTCTGCTTGTGCTCCCTCTCTCATTGTGTCTCTCTGTGTCAAATAAATAAATAAAATCTTAAAAAGAAAAAAAAAGTTGCAAAGGGAAGAGGAACAAAAGAAAAAAAACCCCCACTAATTATACAATAGAGAAACCAGGTTAACACTGTGGGTAATGAAAAATATCACCACCAAAGAGGGACAGAAGTATCCTGTGGTCCTCCAGATATGGTACCCCTAAGAGGCTACATTACTATGCAGTGTGATGGCCTAAAATGCATTACCTCAACCCGATCACAGGGAAACATCAGATAAAAAATGAGCAAGTTTCTATTAAGGGGATGGGGTGGGGAAGTAGAGCATGCTCTGTACTTTTCAAAAAATATCATGGTCATAATAGACAAAGAATGGCTAGGTAAACATTCCAGATCAAGAGAAGCTAGAGAGACAACATAAGTAAATGCAATTATCTGACCCTAAAATCAATTCTGCACCAGAATGGGAAATACAGGACATTATAAGTCAGTTAACAACACTGGACTACGGAGTAATAGATAAGAGTATTTCATTAATGTAAATTTAGGAAGTTGACAACTACCATGTGAGCAAATAGCCCTCCTCTTAAGAAATACACACTGAAGTACTTGGGTGTCGGAGGGAGGCCATAATGTATGTGACTGGTCCCGAAAAAAACATGTATATATTGAGAGAAAGAACGCAAATAAGGTAAAAATTTAACAATAGGTAAATTTGGACAAGGTCCTCCTTTGTGCTTATTTTAATTTTTGCAATTTCCTGTAAATTTGTGGTTATTTCCAGATAAAAAGCTTTTTTAAAAAGGTGTTGAGTATGGAGTAATTTCCCTGACAAGGACATAAGCTCTGTCCTCAGCTTATGACACAGTGCTTGACACAAATACTAACTGAAGGATTGAGTAAGTGAGTATCTATGACAGCATATTAAAGAGTTCCCAAATCCAGCCTTTGATTGAGGAAAGCCTTTCTGGAGGAAGTTCCACCTCAGGAAAAACCTCAACTAGGGGAAGGCAACCTGGAGACACCTCTCCGGAGAAGAAAGCATGGTCCCTCAGGTGTGTGGGGGGCACAGGTGGGTGAGAGTGTTGCCAAGCGCACAGAGATCAGGTTAAGCCACTTTCAAAGAGTCTGGATTCTTTCCTAAAGGCTAGGGGAACCACAGAACATGGCTGAAAAGTGGCACCTTAAAAGACCTAAAGTTTGGGGCACCTGGGTGGCTCAGGTGGTTAAGTGCCTGTGCCTGGCTCCGGTCATAGTCCCAGGGTCCTGGGATGGAGCCTTGAGCTGGGCTCCCAGCTTAGTGGGGAGTCTGCTTCTCCCTTTCTTCCTCCCCCAGCTCATTCTCTCTCTTGCTTGCTCTCTATCTCAAATAAATAAATAAAATAAAATAAAAAATGAAGGACCTATGGGGCACCTGGGTGGCTCAGTGGGTTAAAGCCTCTGCCTTCGGCTCAGGTCATGATCTCAGGGTCCTGGGATCGAGCCCCGCATCGGGCTCTCTGCTCAGCGGGGAGCCTGCTTCCTCCTCTCTCTCCGCTTGCCTCTCTGCCTACTTGTGATCTCTGTCTGTAGAACAAATAAATAAAATCTTTTTAAAAAAAAGTAAATAAAGGACCTAAAGTGTAAAGGGCTGAAGTAACGAAATGTTATGATAATGCCTTACAATGTCTTTAGCAACTTCCTGGTTGACACAAGTAAAACATGTAGGCTTTGGCTGTCTCTACATCAGTGGCCTTCTGGAAACTACTGTTTATACTGCACTGCTGTCTACTCACACATGCAAATACGACCATGCAACTGCCAAACCTGTAGCCAAATGAACAGTCTTCTGAGATAACTCAGAATTCAAAATAAAAAGAACAATCTCACTCCTACCTGATAGGAACCCAGCATTTCCACAACCTTAGTGTTTTTGTGAGCCTGTCTCCTAAAAAACACCACAGGAAGTCAGACCCCCATACATTATTCTAAGAAGACGGGGAGATGAATAGAACAAGAAAGTTGTCCCCTATGATGATAATCTCAAAAGGTCACAGACCTTTCCCAAACATCCCTATCTTCCTTTGATAATCCAGAAAGCCAAACCCTCCAAGGAAACAAAATGTGGCTAGATGTGGTAGGTACAAATTGATCATTTTTAAAAGAGAAATCTCAATGATTATAAGCAATCACCTCCAGATAACCTAATGGCAGGCTCCTAAAGAAGCCAAGTTCCAGACTTCAGCAGGGAACAAGCAGGCCTCTGTGGGAAAGAGGAAAAAAAACAAAAACAAAAACAAAAAAAACAACCCTTTCCTGACTTCCACTTCCCTAGGTGATTACTTACTTAGGTAAAATTACAAGCTGCTTACACATATCCTTTGAAATACCCAAATAGCAAAGATTTGTACAAAATCAGAATGTTTTACATGTTACTGGTAGTACACATACACAGTTTTGTTTCAGCCCCCGAGGAAACGGGTTTAACAAAGCCCCTGAAAGGAACGCTGATGGAAGTTTAAGTTAAATGCGCTCCCACAACAGAGCCCTTCTCCACCAACTCCCCAACCCAGGGTCTGGCAGGACTCAAGACCACCTACTTGACCAATCTTGAAATGCAACTTGGTAACACGGGTCCCACTTCCAATGACTGCTACACGCAGCTGGCAAATCGTCCTACCCCCTCTCTGTAAAGTGGGTCGAATTATCTCTTCACAGCAATATTAGGAAAATAAAACACCAACAACCCGCTCTTCAAAATCAAGAAATAAAGATAGCAGCTCAACTTTGAACTTAGCTAAAATATATTCTCCATTCAACCCCTTGTTCCCCCAATTTTTTTTTTACTTTATTTAAGCTTTATTTAAACATATGATGTAACCCCACCACCCTCACCCAACCCCTCTTCCCCCCACCCCCTCCCCCAATTTTTAAAAAATATTTTTAAAAACTTTTTTTCAGGGCACCTGGGTGGCTCAGTGGGTTAAGCCTCTGCCTTCAGCTCAGGTCATGATCTCAGGGTCCTGAGATCGAGTCCCGCATCAGGCTCTCTGCTTCACAGGGAGCCTGCTTCCTCCTCTCTCTCTCTCTCTCTGCCTGCCTACTTGTGATCTCTCTCTGTCAAATAAATAAATAAAATCTTAAAAAAAAAAAAAACTTTTTTCAGGGGTGCCTGGGTGGCTCAGTGGGTAGTAAGTCTCTGCATTCGGCTCAGGTCGTGGTCACAGGGTCCTGGGATCAAGCCCCATGTCAGGCTCTCTGCTCAGCGGGGAGTCTGCCTCTCCCTCTCTCTCTCTGCCTGACTCTCTGCCTACTTGTGATCTCTGTCCGTCAAGTAAATAAATAAAATCTTGGAAAAGAAGTTTTTTTTCAAGATTTTATTTATTTGAGAAAGAGGGAGAGCAAGCATATGCATTCAAACAGCGGGGAGGGCAGAGGGAGAAGCAGGCTCGCCTCGATACCAGGACCCCAGGATCATGGCCTGAGCCAGAAACAGACACTTAACTGAGTGTCCCAGCTCCCCTGCCTCCAGTTTTTTAAATGCACAGTATTCTGGGTAGCCCATTCAAGTCAAAGTCTCAGCAGTCTGAAGGGCGCTGAAGAAAAGGAAGCAACACTCTCAACTCTCAAGAATGAGATAAACTGGGACGCCTGGGTGGCTCAGTTGGTTAAGCAGCTGCCTTTGGCTCAGGTCATGATCCCAGCGTCCTGGGTTTGAGTCCCACATCAGGCTCCTTGCTCTGTAGGGAGCCTGCTTCTCCCTCTGCCTCTGCCTGTGCTCACTCTCTCTGACAAATAAATAAAATCTTTAAAAAAAAAAAAAGAATGAGATAAACTAATAAACTAAAAAAGCTACCAAAAAATGAGAATTAGCCGGCATGGGAATGGTTAATTTGGGGACACCTGGTAACTTTCCACTTGTTAGAAACCTAATCGGTTCCCTGGTACAAGTACACTCTTCTTACATGCCTGTCTTTGATGTCTGGATAATGCAGTTTTACTAGTTCCTCAATTGGACTGAATTACACGGTAAACAAAGGCTGTTATAAATCTGAAAACACTGCAAACACTTGCTTTAAAGGAAATAACCCTAAGTGCTTGGTCACAAACACGTTCAACTTTTCTAAGAGGCGGATTAAAAAAAAATAGCTGAGTCACTAAATTTAATGATCTTAAGGCCACAAAGAAAGAGAAAATAGAAGACAAGGCATGCCCAAGACTTTGTAATATCTTTAGTTTAAATCTGACAGGAACTGATGTTCTTAGTGGGCAACAAAGCTATTTAAACGGCAAAATCTGAATGTCCATTCTGATAATTTGCCAATATTAGTCCTTTTAAAACTGAAGAGTTAAAGTGGAGGGGGAAAAGGATTCTGTAAACAGTCACTACTTTTATCTTTTGAGCTAGTTTTATTAGAAAAACTAAGCCCCAACATTTAGTAGTTTTACACCACAAGTGAACTCCCTCAGAAAACACTTTAGGAATACCTTCAGCTCTTTACAAATATATGCCGCGCTCACTACAACACAATGCCAACAGCTGAGAGCTTTTTCAGAACCTGTCACCAGGCTTCCGGAGCTGTTTATTTGACTTGCTTTAACCACCATACCAGCTCCCCAAAGAGTGGCTCAACTGGAAGGTACGAGGGTGTTTCTTTTTTAACACCTCTCCAAAACTGGCAACATTCCCAAGACAGTACACATTTCACAGGACACAGACATGCCACTGTGACCCAGCATTACTAGGACTGCTAGGGTTCATACTGCCAATAGCCCCATCAGGGGGTCTCACCCTCCCACCCCACCCCCACACTCCCAAGAGGAAATGTTTCTCGGCTCTGTGATCTGGAATGTCCCCTAAGACACAGATCCCCCACTATTACCTATAACCAAAACTACCATCTCTACCTCTGAGAATAGTCAACAAATTCCGAAAATGCATTTAGTTTCAAACAACCATGTTCAGAATACCACCAAACTAGCAATACTGTATTATATAATAATAAAGGAAATAATTTCATAGGGAGTTGCTAGCAAAAAGTAAAATAGTTGTTACCATAATTTTTCTTAATCCCAACAGAGGAAGAGAATGGAAATATGCATTCTAACTAACAAAGCAAAGAGCATTTTCTAAACCTCCTTAATAACCTCATACTTCTCAACACCTTGAATTTCTGAATGAGTTTTCAAAGCTATGAATTACCATCAGCAGCTGGTTAAAATGTTTTCATTAAGAAAATATACAATAAGACTCCTTCCCACAGGACAGAGGAAGAGCAAAAGGGGGGGAATCTAACTGGGAAACATCTTCCCTATAAGAAAGACTCCAAAAGGAGAATTTTCTAGTGGAATAGATTTTTCCAAATGAACCAGAAGGATGGAATATAAAAACCCCAGTAAGAAGAAAACACAAATCTATGGTCTACTGAACCACTGAACTTAAGATAGTCTTTCAAAACTACAATGAGATATCACATCATACCTGTCAGAATGGCTGAAATAAAAACAAAAGAAACAACAAGTGTTGTTGAGGATGTGGAGAAAAAGGAACCCTCTTATACTGTTGGTGGGAATGCAAACTGGTGTGGCCACTGTGGAAAAACAGTACTGATGTTCCTCAAAAAATTAAACACAGAAAATTTTCCTATGATCAGGACTCACACTACTGGCTATTTACCCCCAAAATACTAATTCAAGGGATACATGCATCCCCATGTATAGTATTATTTAAAACAGCAAAATTACGGAAACAGTCTAAGTGTCCATCAATAGATGAATGGATAAAAATATGGTGTATACACGCACGGGTGCGCGTGCGCACACACACACTCACACGATGGAATATTATTCAGCCATAAAAAAGAATGAAATCTTGCCATTTGCAACAACATGGACAGAGCTAGAGAGTGTAATGCTAAGCAAGATAAGTCAGCCAGAGAAAGGCAAATACCATATGATCTCATTTATATGTGCAATTTAGAAAACGAAAGAGCAAAGGAAAAAAAAGAGACAAATCAAGAAACAGACTCTTAACCAGAGATCAAACTGATGGTTACCAGAGAGGAAGCGAGTGGGGGATATGGGAAATAGGGGACATGGAATAAAGAGAACACACTTATAGGGGCATGTGAGTGGCTCAGTCAGTTGAGCATCCAACTCCTTTTTTTTTAGATTTTTATTTATTTGCGAGAGGGACACAGAGAGAGCACTAGTAGGGGGAGGCACAGAGGGAGAAGGAAAAGCAGCATCCTTACCGAGCAGGGAGCCTCACATGGGGCTCAATCCCAGGACCCTGGAAAGGCGACCTGAGCCCAAGGCAGATGCTTAACCAACTGAGCCACCCAGGCGCCCTTGCCATCCAACTCTTGGTCTCGGTTCAAGTCATGATCTCAAGGTCATGAAATGGAGCCCCACGTTGAGCTCCACATTCAGCATGGAGTCTGCCTGAGATTCTTCCTCCCTCTCCCTCTGCCCCTCCCACTTGTGCTTGCTTTCTCCCTCTCAAATAAATAAATAAATCTTTAAAAAAAAGAAAGAAAAAGAAAAAGAGGGACACCTGGGAGGCTCAGCTGGTTGAGTGGCTGCCTTCAGCCTGGGTCGTGATCCCAGCGCCCTGAGATCCATCTTCTGAAGTCAAGTCCAAGGTCCTTATTCAACCAATTCATTTATCTGTGAAGTCCACATAAACTTACAGACCCTTAAAGTTAGTGATGTACACAAATGATGTGTCGGGGTATTTAGCTACACATAGAAAACGTAACCTTCATGAACCTGACATAGAGGAGGAAGTCTTTGCTTCCTCTGTGATTTCTGTTGGAACGTGAAGCAGTGCCCTTAATTCTGCTCATCTCTTTACCACGTGAGGAGTGTCTTATAAAATGACTACCTCAAACTCAACAAGAATAACACAGACTCTGATACTGAATACAAAAGAAAAGTAGCCAATTCATGGCCCAAGTGACAGAGCAGCTAAATTCTCTCCTTCTTTTATAATATTTCAGAGGGGTTAACCATTTTTTATTACTTTAGTCTCTAATCTCTAGACCTGAGAACTGAATTACCCGTCAATCAAATCATTTATTTATGGAACTAAGACAGTGCAAAGAAACAAAGAAGAAATGGAGCACTGTCCTTGCTGATGAGGATCTTACCATTTCCCAAAGATACAGTATTTTTACTCAGAAAAAAGAAAAACTAAGCTGCAAGACAATCGAGGGCATAGACCATTCCCTGGTTTCCAGAGAAAGGAAGAGGAGATCATTCAGATCTAAGGTAGCTAAGGGAAGGTATCAGAGTAGAAGTGAACTGGTACACAGAAGACTGGCAGGGCTTGGAGATGACCCAGGCATTGTAAAGACAAGAAAGGGCAAGAATAATAGTGACCAAAATGGAAAAGCACTGGAAACAGTGAGGAGAGACTGACTGGAATGACTTTCATGCACGGGAGGCAGAAAACGAAGAGGGGCAGCCAGGGCTTGGACGATGAGCAGACTGTACTTTCACTTGTGAGAATCTGGTGTGACCGCTATCTTTGGGCCCGCCAGTGTTATTTACCGTCCGTCACGCCACTACTTTAACTCCTCACCCAGCAAACTGACATTGGCTAAGGAGCTGATCATCTAACATAAAAGAAAACTCCACCTGAATATGGCAAATTTTATTTCTACTCAGTCCAATGCAAATTCAAATAATATAATGAGGAATGGGGCAGAAAAGTATAGATTTATAAAGGAAGCAAAGACCAAGTATTTTCCCAAAATAGCCCTGGAGGTTGCTCCCACTAGTACAGGCTACCCACACCTACTTCTGTTTACGGCAGGAGGGAGGATTTCCTCATAGGGCGGAATGAATCTCGATACATCCCCAGGGCTCTGGGTACAGGAAATCTCTGAAATGGGTCATCTGGATCTTTGGAAAGACTGATTTAAGTGTTTAACCATCTGGTCTTGAAACATGTAATCTCGTGCACTGGACAGGCTATTCTTGGACATTGGGTATGTAACAGGCATTCAGCTCTCACCATTCCCTGTGCAAACCCAATGGACAGCACTCTCCAGAGAGTCCCAATGAGAAAAATCAAAAGCCAACTTAAAGAACTGATGTTGTAGATGTCTGTTTTTAAAATAATCTGGCCTAAAGTTAACTTTTAAAAGAACAGCTGTGAAAGATTCTCCACCAATCCATTTGTAATTTTTGTAAATGCCTCTTCCTGTTCTTCTTGACTTTTTCTCCCCCAGCCCTGGTAAAGGCACCTCTGAATTCCAGGGTAAAACAACAAACAAACAAACAAAACTCTGCTGCTACCTTACCATCCTAGCTGGCCCACGCTGAATAAAGCAAGCAGCCCATTTTTTATCCTGACACAGTTCTCATGCTTTGAGGTGTGCAGAACTCTACAAGCAGGTCCCAAAGAAATAAAATTTCTAAGCTGAGTTATTCACAGAATGAAATCAGATTCCCCTGGTGAATGAAGAGGGCTGCTTTCAGCAAAAGCACTTCCTTAAACTTATCCTCCTCAGCAGGTTTCTACCAGGTAGCTCTGGAGTTCTAATCAAGCTATCTGATCAAAGCAACTGTAAACAAAGACAAAACCGAAGGCTGAGAAATCTTTCTCACTGATGCAGCACGATTTCTCAAATCAGGTTACCTATACTAAGAAAAACAACAACGAAACAGGATTTCTGATAAGCTGTAAAAATAATCCAGGCCAAAGGAAATGCAAAACCAAGGCCGATACACTCCAATAAGCCTCTGGGATCACAGCCTATTTACCATTAGTATGGTCAGCACAGATTCTTACCAAACCAAGAAACAAAAACACAGCCAAGTCTTACCTTTGAATTTCCTGGTATTCAAATCAATTTTATACTATTTTTGAAATGGATCGGGCTCTCTGCTTGGCAGGGAGCCTGCTTCTTCCTCTCTCTCTCTCTGCCTGCCTCTCTGCCTACTTGTGATCTCTCTCTGTCAAAAAAATAAATAAATTCTTAAAAAAAAAAAGAAATGGTAAAGAAAACCTGTAAAATTATTTCAGCAGTTACTTTTGAGCACTTATGATCTATTCAGGTGTTTTTGTTTTGTTTTATTTTAAACTTCTCAGCAGAAAATTTTTTAAAACAATGTTTTACATAAACATTTCTCTGAATATGCAGGAGTGGAGGCACTGTCCAGCCAAATGTGCCTTGCGAACAGAGGACAGTGCTGAAGAAACAGTATTTCTGTCAACTGGGGAAAACAGGTCAGCTTATTTTCAAGTCCACAGTAAGCCTTACTATTCTTTTCCCCGATGGCATTCTAAGATGACATGAAGATTTCAGGCTACTATTTCTAATTATTCCTCACTACTCATTTGCATTACTCTATAAACCTCCACTCCTAAAACAGGCTACTGTAAGTAATAAAAGTCCTACCACATGCATAAACATTAAAAAAAAAGAATGTTTTATTTTACCTAATAAACCTGTACTGAAGATAAGGACAGTGTTCACAAAGAAAAGGAAGAAACAAAACCAACTTCTAAATCCAGCAAATTTTGGCAAGGCATAATTTGGATCCAAAGATTAAAGAACTCAGGACTCAAAAGTAGCAAAATCAATTCTCCTACCCACCTTCTTCTACTTTCTGGTCTCCACATTTACTTACACACTTGCCTTATTTCAAATGAAGGTTAAAAAAAAAAAAAGGGTCTGAGAAAGATGAAAAAAATTAACACAAGAAAGAACATGCAAAAGAGTCTGGAATCAGCACAAAACTGTGCCCTAAGCTCAATTAATCATATTTGAAAATCTGCTAAATTGTGGAGTTTACCCCTGTCTTCTAGAAAAGATGAATATTTGAACTAATATGTATAAAACAAACTGGATTTTCTGCATAAAAAGATGTTACATGTAGGGGCGCCTGGGTGGCTCAGTGGGTTAAAGCCTCTGCCTTCAGCTCAGGTAGTGATCCCAGAGTCCTGGTGGGATGGAGCCCCCGCATCAGGCTCTCTGCTCAGCAGGGAGCCTGCTTCCTCCTCTCTCTGCCTACTTGTGATCTCTGTCAAATAAATAAATAAAATCTAAAAAAAAAAAATGTTACATGTAGACACTTAATAATAATAAAGAAGTTAAGAAAAATATTATTATATTATTACACAATAATATTGTATATTATTATAATATTATTTCCTATTCAAATATTTATCACCTCAATATTTGAAAAGCATCTTTCTGGTCCCTGCTTTGAGACTACTTAAGGAGATACGGTGGAAAAAGGATACAAGTAGAGCTTCTATTTCTTGACTTAGGTGGCTTAGGGTAGTCACTTCGTAATTGTTCATACTGTGCATGCTTTATACACTCTTCTCTACAGTTTTTTAAAAGCACACAAATCATAAATACATACAGACATTCATACATACATCAAGGCACACAAATCGGAGAAATGAAGAAGCACAAGGACACCGAACTAGCAAAGAGCTGGGATGTGAGCATGGCCCTCTCTCAACCACTCTGAGCCACCATTGCGGTACAATAGACTCCCCCCTTCTACACTAGGCCTCCGCCTGCTGTCATGTCAAACAAGTGACTCTAATCCTCACTGTAGCAAGCCAGAGGAAATGCTGAGAGGCAGTGCCCTGCCCACCCCCCCATAGAACTGGCAGTTCTTCAGGGCCATGGAGAAGGCTGAACAGGTGACACATCAGACCTTTCAGCCTTAATCAGAGCAACTCAATTTGATCTGTTTTATATATTGGGATCCCACATTAAAAAATGTGTTTTTTTTTTCTTTTTAAGTTCTATGGGCTTTTATAAAAGCTCAGAAAACTTCATGATTTTTTTTTTTAAACTTCATGATTCTTTTTTTTTTTTTTTTAATTTATTTATTTGTTAGAGAGAGAGAGAGAGTGAGCACAGGCAGACAGAGGCAGAGGGAGAAGCAGGCTCCCTGCCGAGCAAGGAGCCCGATGTGGGACTCTATCCCAGGATGCTGGGATCATGACCTGAGCTGAAGGCAGCTGCTTAACCAACTGAGCCACCCAGGCGTCCCTAAACTTCATGATTCTTAAAGCCATTTTAATGATCAGGGATTTGGTGGTCTGACTCCCAAGATTTTGCCAAGACAAGAGAGTCAAGAGGAGCCTCCTTATCTGTCCCCCAAGCCCTTTCTTCTCTTCCTCACATTCAGGAAACTCATCTAGATTAGTGACTACAGAGATCAAGAAAAAAGAAACAACTTACTTATTGAGAGAGGAGCCCCGTAGACAACCCAGGTGTCCCACACCTTTGCCCCCCAGGTCCTGTCTTCCCACTGTATTGTGCTGCCCCCGCCAGAGAACATAAGGCCAGAGGACATATGGCGGGGGAGGCTGGGGGCAAATCTGTTGAGGACACTGTCACACTAAGGAGGGCCTGGACTCATCCTGAGGAAGCCCAGGATTCTGGGCAAGAATGGCACGGTCAGGTCTGGGTTGGGGGGGGTGGATTCTGACAGCAACCCAGACCCCCTTCACCCTTCCTCCATACTCTGCTGTTTGACCCCCACCCTAGTGGGTAAATGCTTCCCGTGTAAAGGCCACTTCAAACCTGATCATAATAAGCACTGTGAAAAACAACCGCTCACGATGGAAACGCTGACACAGAGGTGGTGTGTAAGATGCCCCTTTGGAAAGCCTTGTCAGGGCCCAGTCTTTGTAATTTAGTGGTGGCTCACAGGAAGCGCCTGAGAGCCAGATTCTTTCTGACTGTGCTCAAGGCCATAATTTCCTTCCCATACTTAAACCGATGACCCTGTGTCTCACTGTCAAGGGAGTCTGCCAAAGGGAAAGGGCAGATAAATAAGCAGTAAAATCTGAAGAAAACTGGCCCATTTGAAAAAAATTCCTAAGATTCTTCTTGGGGATTAACAAAAGGATTTCGAGATGAACTGATCGGTTTCTCCAAATGAAAGCCCCTTGAAGGCAGAGCTGGGGAAAGCTGGCAGCCAGCCATTTCAGGTGCCAGATGCTGAGGAGGGAAAGGAAGTCACAGAAGCTGCCGTCAGTGCTAAGCAGGGCCTCCCTGCCACGCCCCCTCTCACCCCGGCCCGGAGTGGTTTCTCCACACCACTCTCAGTCACAAAATTAATCAAGATCCTAAAATCAAAATGGGAAGGGGACAACAAGGAGTAACATTAAGCCAGGATGTACTCCAGTTACGATCTCCACCCACAAGCATATTCTCAGGAGCTTCTGCTACATCCTGTACAGCACCTATCTACCACCCATTACTTCAAGATAAATTTCAAACTATAAAAGCAAAATGTTCTGTCAGGGAGCCCAAAAATAACTGAGAAAACACTCGTGATCATCTAAGGAATTTAATAAGTGGCATTTTCTATAAAATGCTAGCTTCATGATTTTCCCTTAGATAACAGACCAGAATAGTAACTAGTTCCTCCTTATCAACCACCATTCCTTGAAAGTCCTTAGCCAGTAATTTTCATGGAGATCAATGAGTCACCTCTTATCACTACTGTAGCCCTCAGACTTCAGAAGGAAAACAGGCCCGTGACGGCGACTCCTCCCTGACGACTCCTCCCTGACGGCGACCGGCTGGAGGAAATCACCTTGCCCTCATGTGTTTGGCCGCTGCTCCGAAAACCACGTCTGAGTTAAAATTCTCAAAAATACACTCATGCTAGGTAATAACATACTTTTCCCAGTTACATATGCACAGAATGCCTGCCCTATTTCATCCCAACAGAAACCCACACACTGTCCCCCTCAACGACCTCCCCTACTACTCCCCAGGTTGCATGTGGTCCTGGGAACACACTGCAGGGACATTCTTTTGAAAAGTCTTAAAATCAAAGGACAACAAAGAGCTATTTCTGATTTCTAATTCATATCAGAAAGAATGGAAGAGAGAAGTACCCCCACCATAATAACACCTTATCAGCAGACTGATTTTGACTACCCACTGCATCGACTATGTTAAAATCTAAAATGAAAATGTTTATCACCTGGCTAGTGGGACTACTACCATCTGCAGGAGGAAGAGAAGGTCTGGCGACAAATGAACATGATTCGGCTCCGCTCCTTTCACTCTGTGCACATCTTCCCAATACCTCAGCCCATTCACCTGCTCCAGTATCCATCCGTTATTTTGGCTTTCTGTTCAGAGAACCCACTGGGTAAAGGGGCTTAATTTGGGCCATACAAGGACAATCCCTCTGGCTATCAAGCCCCCCCAAGAGTGTCGGGTCTGCGTGTAAACTTACAGACGCTGTCTACACCACAGTGCCCTATCAAGACCACCAGCGCTTCTTTTCCATCTTCTCCACAGGGACATCCCGGGTTATAGCTGGATAAAGAGACGATACCCGCTTTCCCGAGCCCTTCTGCCCAATGAAGAATCACACCCAGTAAGGTGGGGTTCTCCTACTGCTGCCGCTGCTGCTTTCTTCTTTTTGGAAAGGGGAGGGTTGTTTTGTGTTAACTCGTCAATCCTCGAATTTATATATTCCTCCACTGTCTCATTTAATATATTGGAGTGGGCCATTTCAAAGACAGCCATTAAAATCTACGGATCATGGCCTGTCAAATCTTATAATTACATGAGTTCAAAACTTGGGCTACTGATTCAATTTTTCGTACTATGTAATGGAAAGCCCAATGCAACCAGTTAAATCATGAGAGGTGGAAGCCTCGTCAGGAGCAATCAAAAGGCAACTGAGCTTTAAAGCTGTACATCCACATTCCACTGATAAGGGTGCAATGAGCAGATGGCATGGATGGAGCTGGAATGTGTTCAAAACACAGCCTTCTCACATCCACTTTCCATTCCCCCTCCAAAACCCATATTCCTATGGGTGTAAACCTCACTCTACAATCTAAGACAGTAAGGCCAATGTTGTCTGGAGTCACTAAATTTTATGTGTGCTTGCTTCTAATTAAAGAGCATTCGATTTTAAGAACTTAATAAAAAGGTCATAAACCTGTATCATTCCACAAGAATGCCAAGAATGGTAAGTAACCAACCAATATTCTTCCGAAGTGACCTTTATTAAGGGCTGCCTCTATGACTTTGCCAACTAACGTGTCAAGAGGCAGTAACATTCCTATCACAGGCTACTCCCATTTTAAAAAGCACAGGCCAAGTGAAAAGGCCTTCTTCAAGTAACCAAAGCAACTCAAAACTGTAGGGTTTGAGTACTAGTACAAAGAGTCTGAAAAGTGGCAAAATCAAAGTTTAAAAGGCCACTTACAATGCCAACAAATGATTCCGAAGAATTCTGAGAAAGGTAATATTAACATTTTAGTGGTAGAACACTTGGAGAGAAGCCAAGAGGCCTGGACTTTCTCCCTAACTGGGTCATTAAATCTTGCAGGGGGTGGCAGGGACACACACACAGACCCAAACTAGTTAAATGGCATCTCACAGCCAAGTTATCCTGACAGCTTTCATCTGTCAGCAGGATCACTGCACAATGCTGTTCTTCAAGGAGACAGGTAGGTCTTTTGGCGCTAATGATAACCTAAGTGCACGCAACCACAGTCAGACTGATAACAATCAATCCCTACCCTTGGAACAGGCACTCAAATTCAACAGCTGAAAAAGGATGTATCTGCTGCCAGGCAATCTAGATCACCTGGATCCTCACGGCCTCAAGTATTCCTTCCTACTCTATGCTTGCTTTCTGCAATCCTTACTCTGTAGAACAGCAAAGGATCTTCTTAAAGTATAGATTCTTAAAGTACAGATCTGATCTTGTCAATCCCCTCCTTACAACCACTCAGAGCTTCCCTCTGCCCTTCTGCTAAATCCGCAAATTCTTATACATCCCCAAATGTGATCTCATCTCACCATTCTACCTTTTCTCACCAGACTCTCTCTAGACTGTGGCCTTCCTTCAGTTTCCTGGATGACCCATTCATTCGTTCTCATTCAACCATTCAACAAAAAATTACTGGTTATGTAAATTACCTACTATTGTGCCAAACACTGCCCCGAACACTAGGGATACAGTAATGAACAAGAAACAAAGATCCTTGCTCACACTCTAGCAAGGGGAAAAAGACAATCAGAAAAAAAAAAAAGTGAGTTAATCATGTGAGAATCTGGAAGAAGACTGTTTCAGGGAAGGAAAACACAACTGCAAAGGCTCTGGGGTCAAGTAATAGTTTTCTCTTCATGTGTTTCTTGCTAAGTAATAACTTAACTCCAAGAAGATGAAGATCTAATGTCTTATCTATCCAGCTCTCTATCCAACCTCAGCACTGAACTTAGTACCTGGCTCAATAATTATCTGCTAAATGGGTAAGTGAATCAGTGTCTAAAGAAAAAAGCCCACCCTCCAACCCAAAAACAAAAAACCCAAGAACAAACAAACAAAAAAACCCCAACCAAACAAAAGCCAAAAAGGTGTCTCCAAGTAATAAAAGTGTTACCTCAAGTTATCAGGGCCCCTGCAGACATTACAGAGGTTTCAAATTCACTAATACAGCTCATGATCAAAGTGAATTTAGTGCCACTTCGAGAGATATCCTAATAATAACATTTGTCTTATCAAGGCATCACCCAGAAAGAAGTGAAAGCATTAAAAGTTGGAGCAACGACCTTCAAAGATAGAAAGTAATCGAGACATTAAAACTATGCAGAAAACCTGAATTATTTACTCCAATGGTGTCCCAACCCACTGACAGTTATGCTAGTTAAAAGCTTATCTCGGATGGATTGTTTCCCTCCAACCTCACTACCACAGCCTTGGTCATGCCCTTTTCTTGCAAAGCCTGGACTATGGGGACTTTCCTCACTGGTGTCTCCCAGGTCCAAGCAGCATGTACAGTACTGTGTTAATTTTCATACAGTTCCTGTTGCAAATTTCTATCCCAATTTGACTCCAACCTACCTCTTCAACCTTATTTCTAACTGTTCTTCAGCAAGAACTCCATGCTCCACCTAGATCAACTCTCCCCTCAACATGCCTTGCACATTCCCTTTCCCAACGTTATCAATTTAGGACAATGCCTTCTCTGCCCACCCCCACTATGACAAGTTCATCCTCCCCAAGCAGTTTCCAAATTCATTTGGCCACACCTGTTCTTCGTCCGTTCTGCTCTGTATCACCAGAACTGAAAGCCTGCAAACTACCTTTCCCAGACGCCTCTGCCAGCCGGCTTTCACTGAGGTTCTGCCGAAGGCTGGAGACTGGGTGGCAGGAGAGGGATATGACACTCCTCCAATGCTGGTCTGTCTGAAGCACACCTACAATGTACTTTTTGAGTTCTAAAGACTAAGATGCTAGTTTCACTGTACATTCAGCTATATATGTATGCGTGTATGTGTATATATGTATACACACACATACATATATATTTATGTTTTTTCAAGAGGAAGTCGATATTGCATCTCTCTTTGACTAACCAAGTTTCTACAGAGTAGGGAGAAGCCTTCCAAGCGTTTGCTTCTGTCTCCCCAGCACCTCACACACAGGAGGTACTTTTTAGGTATGTGGCATCCGACTGATGACTGCTAGAATGCTCTGGAATTCATGCAGATTGGGGGATGAAGGCCAAGCAGATAGTCAGTCCAGTTCTAAAAAGCAACTTGAAAACAAATTACATCCAAAGTCCTGAACAAAAAAATTGAATCTTTATCAGTCCTGACATGTAACCACTAAGGAGGGGGAGACAGAGGAGTTCCACAGGCACACGGGGCAGGGATTTTCACCTCTGCCTTGACAAAGCCATGCTAGCTCTATACTTCTGAGGAAGGTCTCCATTTTTTTTTTTGTTAAAGATCTAGCCTGAGGGGCGTCTGGGTGGCTCAGGGGGTTAAGCCTCTGCCTTCTGCTCAGGTCATGATCTCAGGGTCCCGGGATCGGGATAAGGCGCATCGGGATAGGGCGCATCGGGCTCTCTGCTCAGTGGGGAGCCTGCTTCCCACCCCCCGGCTGCTGCCTGCCCCTCTGCCTACTTGTGATCTCTGTCAAATAAATAAATAAAATCTTAAAAAAAAAAAAGAGTTACACACAGAAGTGCCCAGAATACAGTTTACCTTTCTCAGAAGGATGAACAACTGAGTCAATCTGGGGCTGATGTAAACCTCTGGCTCCTGAAAATATCTATGTTTCCAACCTGCTCAGAGATCACGTAGACATCTCTTAAGTCTACCTTAAATTCATTTTCAGATATTATCTCAAACCAAGACAAGGAGAAGTGTTGGAGGGTGTAAATTTTTTTTAAAAGTTAAGTAAAAAATGCTAACTCCGGAGGCTAGCAACCGTTAAAACCATACCGATGCCCCTTCGTTACATTATCTGGTGCTCCAGCTTTCCATCAATAAAAAATGTTTCATGAAATGGAAACCTTAGAAAAGATATAAACCCCAACAAGAGCATAAAAGCAGCTTGACCTTCACAGACTTCCAGAACTAAGCCATCAGCTGTTGTCATTTCAATACTTCATTTACCAACATGCCTAACAGATAAATCCTTGAACATTTCCAGCCCGTTCCATTATTAGTTTGAACAAGTCTACCATAGGAAACCATACTCTACAACCCAGTACAAGCATTTTCCAAGTATTAGGCATGATAAATTCTTTTCAGAGACTGCCAAATGAAAAGTTCTGGTAAAATGGGATTTACTGAATGCTTCATAGATAATCAGCTCTCAACACATTGGAATATATGAAAATAAATCTATCAATTACCACAGACAATCACATTGTTTGATACTTAAGCCAATGCTTCACAATTTAGGACTTTGGGTTCATTGCTTATTCACCACCTCCTGAGGGCCGTGTTGGGGGCAGGTGAGAAGTAAAAGGCCAGTCGGAGCAAAAGTGGTATGCCAGTGTGCCATCTTCTCCCAACACAGTAAGTGGGGAAGGGGAAGGAACAGAAGATGCCCTAGAACTGGCTTTACACACACACACACACGCATTAGACACCACCAATTTTCTCATCTTTTATACCAGCATACTGTCACTAGCCAGGCACAGCACAGGATAAACAATATGCATGTGACTTCATTTCATTTTTCACAATAATCCAAAGCAGCAGTACTATTACAACCCCCATCTTACAGATGAGAAAACAGGCTCAGAGAGGTGAAATGACTCACTATGGATCACCCAGCTTCACGTGACCCTTGCTGCCCGCCGCTGAAGCCCGCACACTTGGCTGAAGCCTGCCCCTGCACTGCTGCAAAAACAGGATGGACAAGAGCTGTGCTGCTTGAGGCTTCTCAAGAAAAATTGAAGCTGTGAGTGCTAGAATCCACTCTGTTAGCAGAGGTTTTCGCTGCGGGGTGGAGGGGGAAGGCTCTTCTTTACCTAGAGGCAAAACTTGAATGGTACACTCCCCACAGTGATGTGTGAGTACCTTACATCACTCAAAGTACTATTACATACCTTGCCTTACAACCTGGGAAGGATAGGTATTCCCTTCACTCCCTAAATAAGAACACTGAGACCCAGAGATGACATGCCTCATCCTCGGTCAGAAGGATATTGATTTTCAATATGCTGTCTCCTCAGTGGGAACAGGGATGCCACCCAAGACTCACAAGAGAAACAGAATGTCTGTCAGTCTGAAACACAATGTAGACCATTTCCAAAGTGACACCTAATGGAAAATGGTTGTCTTTAAACTTCAGTATAACCTGCAACTGAGAATCAATATAGCTTTAGTGGTCTGTGCATTAAGTTGTGTGACAACACTAACTTGTACCTTTTTCTTCATTTCTCATACCATGGAAGGGACAAGACACAGTAAGTTTTTGCCCTTAAACTTAACTCTGTTTTTTCCTTACTCCATTGCAAAAATTGATTTCTACTCACAGAGTATGCATGAAAAATCACCAAAGAAGTAATTATGTGACTTCATTATTCTGGAAACACTCTTTCAAGGCTCCAGAAAAACTATTTATTTCACACCAATCCGACGGCAATGTTCACAGAAATCCTGTGAGGGTTGGCCCCTCATAAGGACAATCATAAAATTAAATACTATGGGGAAAAAATCAGTCTCAATTAAAAAAAATATGTATTTATTTAACAAAAAGAGCAGGAGAGCACAAGCAGGGGAAGCTGCAGGCAGAGGGAGAGGGAGAAACAGGTTCCCCACTATGCAGAGAACCCGATGCAGGGCCTGACCCCAGGACCATGACCTGAGCCAAAGGCAGACACCAAACTGACAAAGTCACCCAGACGCCCCTAAAGGAATTAAAATGCCTATACGAAAAAATGAGTGGGTAGGTGAAAATCCATCTCTCTTATTTCAATCTCAAGAACTCACAAAACAGGGGCGCCTGGGTAGCTCAGTGGGTTAAAGCCTCTGCCTCCCACTCAGGTCATGATGCCAGGGTCCTGGGATCGAGCCCCGAATCGGGCTCTCTGCTCAGCGGGGAGCCTGCTTCCCCCTCCCTCTCTCTCTGCCTACTTGTGATCTCTGTCAAATAAATAAATAAAATCTTAAAAAAAAAAAAAAAGGAAGAACTCACAAAACAGTAGAGTAAAATGTGACGCAGCGGCACACAATGGGAAAAGACCTCTCCCTAACTTTTCTTTCACTAAAAGTGAAAAACACCAGGATATAGTGTAAACAAAGTCTATTCCATTCAAAGTTGCAAAGAAAAAATTATAATAGCTCAAAGAACGAATCAGAAGTAACATTTTATTCATGAATCAAAGCTGCCTTAGAAATTTCACATCACTGTTTTTTTTTTTTTAAATGCAAATTATTGGCCCCTCAAGTCCTGATTCCGTAGGTCTCAGGTGGGGCCAGCAATTGCATTTTTTTTTTCCTAAGATTTTATTTATCTATTTGACAGACAGAGATCACAAGTAGGCAGAGAGAGAGAGAGAGGAGGAAGCAGGCTCCCCGCCGAGCAGAGAGCCCGATGCGGGGCTCGATCCCAGGACCCCGAGATCATGACCGGAGCCGAAGGCAGAGGCTTAACCCACTGAGCCACCCAGGCGCCCCCACATCACTGTTTTACACTCAAAATCTCTAACCTCAAGGTAAGAATCTGACTTCATCAGGTCATTTTTTATAAATCCGCCAAATCTAAAAGGAAGACTGACTTTGCCCATGAGCTTCTGAGCTGTGTGTAAGTAATTTTCCTTGAAGTCCATAAGCCACAGATTACACCCTAATTGCATCATTTGCTCTCTGTGTTGAGGGTGCTAGGGACAAATCTGAAGGGCAAGGGAGTTGTATCTAAAACTACTCAGCCTGGGGGGTGACTGGATAGCTCAGTCGGTTGAGCAGCTGCCTAAAGCTCAGGTCATGATCCCAGGGTCTTGGTAGTGAGCCCTGCATCAGGCTCCCTACCCCGCGGGAAGTCTGCTTATCCCTCTCCCACTCCTCGTTTGTATTTCCTCTCTCGCTGTCAAATAAATAAATAAAATATATATATATATATTTTTTAAAGATTTTATTTATTTATTTGACAGACTGAGATCACAAGTAGGCAGAGAGGCAGGCAGAGAGAGAGGGAGGAAGCAGGCTCCCCGCAGAGCAGAGAGCCCGATGCGGGGCTCGATCCCAGGACTCTGGGATCATGACCTGAGCCGAAGACAGAGGCTTTAACCCACTGAGCCACCCAGGTGCCCCTAAAATATATATTTTTTTAAGATTTTATTTGTTTATTTGACAGAGAGAGACATCACAAGTAGGCAGAGAGGCAGGAAGAGAGAGAGGGGGAAGCAGGTTCCCCGCCAAGCAGAGAGCCCGATGCAGGACTCGATCCCAGGACCCTGAGATCAATGACCTGAGCTGAAGGCAGAGGCTTAATCCACTGACCTATAATTCAAGCAGATTAAAAATATTTAAAATGTGTGCTAAGGTCACTGCCAGCACTGAGCTACTCAGGTGCCCCTAAATAAATAAAATCTTAAAAAAAAAAAAGTTTTCAACCTGGAGGACCTGGCTGGCTCAGTCGGTAGAGCATGAGACTCTTCATCTTGGGGTCATGAGTTCAAGCCCCACACTGGATTTACTTAAAATAAATAAATAAATAAATAAAACTTCTAAAAAATTTTTAAAAATTAAAAATGGGAGCACATGGAAAACGACCTCATCCTTACTTTATGATCAAAAAGCCCAAATCAGTAGACAAGCTTGGTTTTTCCCAACATGCAGTCTTCACCAATGTGAAATTGTACGTAAGAATTTAAGAGCCAATCCGAAATCTTTTTAAAAAATACTAAGAACTCGGGGTGCCTGGGTGGCTCAGTCATTAAGCATTTGCCTTCTGCTCAGGTCATGATCCTGGGGTCCTGGGATCAAGTCCACATCTGGCTCCTACTCAGTGGGAAGCCTGCTTCTCCCTCTGCCCTCCACCCTGCTTGTGTGCGCTCTGTCTCTCTCAAATAAATAAATAAAATCTTAAAAAGAAAAAAAACAACACAGTTAAGAACTCAATGGAAAGGCAGAAACAAACCCAGTACAGAAACACTTCAAAACTATTTGTAGGTAAACATGCTCTCCTCATACATTCTCAGTTGGTGAAGATGGTATTACAAATCTATACCCCAGTCCTGTTAAAGGGACTCACTTATAATGGAAGGAATTAAGTTCCTGAATCTACCTAAACCCGGGGATCATACTCCTCTATTGGTGCAAAAAGCTTCCATCCAATCTTCCTACGCTGATTTGCCTACAATATGCTATGAAAACCTCAGTGGGGATTGGATAATGTAAAAATGCTGGCAGTGACCTTAGCACACATTTTAAATATTTTTAATCTGCTTGAATTATAGGTCAAAGGTAGGGTGGGGGCAGTATTCATAATAAATAAGAGAAGAGCACTTTATAATCTTCAAAGTGCTTTCTCATTTAATCCTCGTAGCAATCCCAGAGACCGGTGCCTACTATCCAGATCACAGACTTTTCATGCTGGTGAAGGGCATCCCACCCAGTACACTACACTGGAACAGAAGCAGGGGGTACCTGGTATGTGGTAAATGCTCATCAACACCTCTACTATGTGTTCAAAAAATCCAATACGGGGGCACCTGGCTGGCTCAGCCGGTGGAGTTGGAGCCCCACGCTGGGTGGAGAGCTTACTTAAAATTAAAATCTTTTTTTTTTAAAGATTTTATTTATTTATTTGACAGACAGAGATCACAAGTAGGCAGAGAGGCAGCCAGAGAGAGATGAAGGGAAGCAGGCTTCCTGCCAAGCAGAGAGGCCGATTCAGGCCTTGATCCCAGGACCCTGGGATCATGACCTGAGCCGAAGGCAGAGGCTTTAACCTACTGAGCCACCCAGGCACCCCATAAATAAAATCTTAAAAAAAAAAAAAAATCCAATCCACTTTGCAGAGAAGATAAGCCCAGTCCGGAAGTACTATGGAACAACCAGGACCATACTCCTGGCCACCTGTTCCCCACACTCGTGTCCTAAGTCAGGGTGGGTTTTCCCCCCTAAGCAGACTGTCACTGAGGCTATAAAAGGGTTTCCCAAACTCTCTCTCAGAACTCAGAACTCACACTGGCATCTCATCATTTTTTATGTTTTCCATAAATTTAATCTACACCCTTTTCCTCCTGTAAGCAGGCATTTAGTTCCTTCTTTCGCAGCAGTCTTCACTTTCAGTCCATAACCCTTTATTACGTGTAATAATATGACCGTATGGAGCGCACACAGGCAGTGCTTCCTCTGTACAAAGGACAGTGCCCGGGGAAGATGAAGCTGAATGAGCGTCACTGTTTTAAGGTTGATGACAATTAAGATAGGCACTATCGGGAAGGAGACCTGGACCTGGGAATTACGGACAGTCTCAGCAGAGGGGCCAGCATGAGCTGACAACCTGAACGTGGGTTCGGGAGAAAGCAAGTGGCGCGTCTGCCTGGAAGGCGTGGTGCAGGATGAGAAGGCCAAGTGATGGTCTGGAATCAACCTGCGGTAAGAGCTGAGCTCGAAGACGAGAAACTGCCATGTCATTCCACGAGCAGCTCTCACTGCCTCCTGGCACCTCTCTTTCCGACTGCTCGCACATCCTCTTTGCCAAAGGGAAAAAAAGCACACACAAGACTTGGGAGTATTCACTCTAGATGCTTATTATGTTCTTTTTTATTTAGAGAAGTCTTCTCAGCAGTATCTTATTGTGATGGACAACTTCAGGATCAAGGGAACCGACTGTGGCTCTCCACCCACCCAACAGGTCAATTAACCAAGTAATCTCTTACCAGTTAGGATCCCTTTCACAATCTGATGAAAACTTGGATCCTCTCCCTCAGAAAAATGCACTTACACAAAAAATCCAGGAACCCCAGATTAGGAACCCTTGTGTGAGCAAAAATTATAGGACAGGCAAAACAAAACAAACAAACAAAAACTCAGTTACTATTTCTACTACTAATTAGGAGTAGCCAATTTCCTGAGTCATATAAGTAGAATTCTCTTTCTTCTGAGTGACACAGTAGTTACCCTTAGTGAATAAATAAAATGAGGGAATTTTTCCAAGATTTATAATCCTTGCCCACTAATAACAATACAGCTTCCATTCATTGGGCCCGACTATGTGACAGACCCTCTGCAAAGCAGTGGACATGTAGTATATAATGCAAAAGTTCTACAGGCGATGAATAGTTATATCCTTGTTTACACAGAAGGAAACTGAAGCTCAGAGCGGTCAACCCTGACCTGACTTGAGGTAACCTAGCTGGAAAATGGCAGCACTGGGTTTGCAACTCTGGCATTCTATCTTTTTTTTTTAATTTTTATTTATTTATTTGACACAGACAGAGAGAGAGAAAGTAAGCGCATGTGCTCGAGCAAAGGGAGCTGCAGGCAGAGGGAGAGGGAGAAGCAGGCTCCCGGCTGAGCAGGGAGCCCTACGCAGGGCTCCATTCCAGAATCCCAGGATCATGCCCCGGCAAAGGCAGACGCTCAACTGCCTGAGCCCCCCAGGCGTCCCCAGTTTGACTTTCAAAGCCCAGCTATACTGCCTCTCAGCAGAGGTGACCTTGTCACCGTATTGATTAGTGGGAGAGATCAAAAGATACTGTCATCTCCTAGTAAGTAAACAGTGAAGTCCAAGGGTCCAGTCCAGAATTACATGCCCTCTGGGTGCCCAATAAATACTTGTTAAGTGACTAGGGCAAAGAGAACCCTATACGGGAGACCAGAGAGGGGGAAACGGCGCCAACAGTCTTTAAAAGAGTCTTTAAAAGAGTTCCGTGTGAGTATATGTGTCACCGCGTGCGCTTCATTGTTTCCAACTGGACCTCTCCAGCTTGGAAAGGGCCCTAAGCATCTAATCTGTTACAACCTCACATGCAAAGTTTTGCAACATACCAATGAGGTAATGAGATAAGTCAACAGTAAAATTTCCCTAAAACTAAGCTTAAATAATCTCCCCCTCTCATCTCTTGCACATGCTACCCTGAACACCCTCCAAGACTACAGCCATTACACAACGTGACGGCTGTTCCGGTAAGACTACCCCTACCACTGCTGAGTACATACACTGCCAGTCACCAAAGCCTATTTACTTAGGGCCAGGACCTAGTCATGCTCATCTTTCTGTGGCCACTGCTCAGCTACCTGGACCTAGGAAAGCAATGATTATTATTTTAAATATGAAGATGTTTTAGTGCCCGCTTTGGCAGCACATTTATTAAATATGAAGATGTTTTTTATTCAATAATAAGAGAACAGAGAACAAATGAAAGCTTAAGAGCCACAATACCAAGCTTCGTCCCCCAAAGGAACATTTTTACATAATTCTCCCTTAGATACTCAACTACAATTACTTGCAACAAAGACTCCTCCAAGTATCACAGAAAAACAAAATGCAGTGCCCAGTCTAAGACACTGAAATAAAAGGAAGACAAAACGAGGCCATGGGTCTCAGTATTACTCAAAACCAGTGGTTCTAATCTTTTTTGGGTCACGGATTCCTTTGAGAATTTAATGAAAGCTACAAATCCTTGCCCCACAAAAAACAAACAGAACCAACATGCAGTACACACGCTTGAGAGCATCATGGACACTCCCTCAACCAGGCCCTCAAGGACCACAGACCCTCAGTGCACAGCCTCTGCTCAGAACCCGCTTTTCTAGCCACATCTAAGTACAGGCGACAAAAATTCACCAACCAGTTTGTTTTTTAAGGGTCATAGGGACATGGAAGGAAACTGAAGACAGGGGTGATGGCTTTACCACCTGCAATGTCTTACCACCCATAAGGGCCCTACTCCTCTTGCTACCTGAGTCATGTTACTCAGCCACAGTAACACACTGTGGGGGGAGGATGTTCTCTTCCTGCCAACCAGAATGTAAGCAATCCAGAAGCAGCAACCATATCTGATAGTACTAAGTATTCCGCCTAGGACTGTGTCTAGATCATTACTGACTGGTTTAAAAAGAACAGATTTAAAACAACCTGCACGTTATCTCTTACGATAAAACGAGACAGATTCACATAGTACAGGAAAAGATATGCTACATAACTAGCAGATTTTTTAAAAAAGATTTATTTATTTACTTGACAGAGAGAGAGAAAGCGAGAGATGGAACACAAGCAGTGGGAGTGGGAAAAGCAGGCTTCCCGCTGAGCAGGGAGCCCGATGCGGGACTCGATCCCAGGACTCCGGGATCATGACCCGAGCCGAAGGTAGACACTTAAAGACTGAGCCACCCAGGCGTCCCTAACTAGCAGATTTTTAAATATTTACCTAAATTAAATCCCTGGAGCTTGATATACAGGAAATATAAGAATAAACCTGTAAAAAAAATGTGCTTTCTCATCTCTGGAATCTTCTTTGTGGCAGGGATTTGGCCATCTATGGCATATACGCTGATTTACAGCAAACCACGGCCACCATTCCTTAAAGGCATGAGCGAAACTGCCAGTGGAGCCTAAGACATGAGGCGTTCTGTTCTGCCTTCTTGTTGCGGAGCCTTTTTTTTTTCTTTTAAGTAATCTTTACACCTAATGTGGACTCAAACTCATAACCCTGAGATCAAGAGTCCCATGCTCCCCCGACTGAGCGAGCCAGGCACCCCTCCTACAGAGCTCGTTTAAGAAACATCTCCTAGGGGTGCCTGGGTGGCTCAGCTGATTGGGCAACTGCCTTCAGCTCAGGTCATGATCTGAGGGTCCTGGGTTCCAGCCCCCGCATCAGGCTCCCTGCTCAGCAGGAAGCCTGCTTCTCCCTCTCCCACTCCTCTGCTTCTGCTCCCTCTCTTGCTGTGTGTCTCTGTCAAATAAATAAATAAAATATTTAAAAAAAAGAAAGAAACATCTCCTGAACATCAATGTTGTTCAGATTCCTGGGTTATATAACTTTTTTTGAGAGAGAGAGAAAGCGGTGGGGCAGGGAGGAAAAGAGAGAATCTTAAGCAGGCTCCATGCCCAGCATGGAACCCAACATGGGGCTCAGGACCCTGAGATGAAATCAAGAGTCAGACACTTAACTGAATGAGCCACCCAGGGGCCACGTGAGGTATATGTTTAGAGATAAAAGAATGGAAAGCATAGCCTCTACTTTCAAGGAGCTTAAGATGTAGCTGGAGAAAGAGAAAAGAAAACAGGCAGTTCGATCACAAAGTAATAAGCACCGTATCAGAGGCAAACTGAGACAAGGCCTGACCACTGAGGGTCAGTCAGGGAAGGCTTTCTGAGAGGAATAAAATCTAAGGCAGATCTAAAGAATTAAAGAAATTAGTTAAGTTTTTGTTTGGTTTGGGTGGGAATGGAGGTAGCAGAACACCCCAGATAAAAGGAAACAGTATATGAAAAGGCCCAGAAGCACGGTTCTCTGCTGCGAGAGCTACAGTCAGAAAGAAAGTAGAGAGAGATGCAGAGCTCCTGGAGGTCCCTTTTATAAACCAAATTTATGTATGCTTCCCCCTTCCTAAAGTCACAGCCCTCAAATGCTCTTGCTCTTCTTGGCTTAAAAAAAACAACAACAAAAAAACAAAAAATACACACAAAAAAACTAAACAACAACTTATTTTGGAATGACTTTAGATTTACAGGAAAGTTGCAGACTATTTCAGAGTTTCCATATCCCATTCACCAGCTTCCCCTAAGAGTAACATAACCAAGGTACATGTGTCAAAACAAAGAAATTATCTTTGGTACGAAAACTAAACCATTGACTTTATTTGTATTTTACCAGTTTTTCCATCAATTCTCTTTTCTGTTCTAGGACCCAATCCAAGATTTCCACATTCCACTTAATTCAAAGACTTAAAAATTCCTTCTTTACCTCTAAGCACCACAGACTTATCATTTATCATCCCTCTTCCATCTCTGTTCCTCATCCCCTACCATCACCAGCCCAATCAGAAGGTAAAACACATCACATCAGAACAGAATGGAAGTTACCAATTCAGATGATCTGAAACAGGGAAAACTGTTAGGGATTAAAGGAAGTTTAACAAAAAATGGAATCAATGACATCTTTACATAGGAAAGATGCATGCACACTCACACACACACATATTCACAAAAATAACATAGCTTAAGGTGTTGCTTCCACTATGGAAAAGAAATTCAAGCAGACCCATTTCTGCTTCCTCAAACTTGCCACCAAGTAATAAATCCCTTTAATTTCTTCTCTCCAATACCCCAACCACCCCAAGGAGTCAAGCCAAAATCCCCTGAACTCCCAACTCATCCTCAAAACAAAATACTGGCAAAATCATCTGTGCTATGGAAGAGGAAAGAAGGATGATTCATCCTCTTGCCTAGATTTTTTTTTTTTTTAAAGATTGTATTTATTTGACAGAGAGAGAGAACGCGCGCAAGCAAGAGAGGGAACACAAACAGGGAAAGTGGGAGAGGGAGAAGCAGGCTCCCCACCAAGCAGGGAGCCCAGTGCAGGGCTCGATCCCAGAACCCTAGGATCACGACCTGAGCCAAAAGCAGAGGCTTAAAAACTGAGCCACCCGGGGATCCCTTTCCTGGATTTTCACTAAGAACTCTAAGCGTTAGGATAGAATTCCATTATGTCACAACAGTCTTTATAAAGGCACCTGACAAGAATTAGTCATACTTGTTTCTGTTACATTTATGACCTGCATTCTAAACCTTCATCTCCTAAAATTCCCAAACCTGCAACAACCTTGATTAATGTTGATTTCTAGAGGGGGCGCTTGCTGGCTCAGTCAGAAGAGCATGTGACTCTTGCTCTCAGGGTCATGAGCTCGAGTCCCACATTGGGTAGTAATTACTAAAATAAATAGGTAAGTAAGTAAGTAAACTTAAAACAAAAAAAAAAGTTGATTTCTAGAATCGAAGATGAATCCTGTGCAGAAATCACTGCAATGCCAATGAAAAACAGCAATTTTCTTCTAGAATTAAAACATACTTGTTAACAATGGTTATCCGTAGGAGGTAGAATTTTTTTTTTTTTCATTTTTTGGGGGGAGGTAGAATTTAAGGAATATTTTAACTTTCCTTATTATTTCAGCCACTGAGGGCTACCTGTCAAACATTCATCGAATACACCAAGGAGCACAGTCCTATGCCAGAGTTCGAAGAAACAAAAAGAAAAATAAATTCTATCTTGTAGAGCATGTCATCTAGATCTGTACTCCCCAAAATTTAGGCTAACATTTCATCAAAATTAAATAATATTTAGCAGTGCCTGAATGGCTTAGTCAGTTAAGCATCTGCCTTTAGCTCAGGTCATGCCATGATCCCGGGGTCCTGGGATGGAGCGCTTCTCAGGCTCCTTGCTCAGCAGAGAGTCTACTCTCTCTGCCCCTTTCCCCAACTTCTGCACACATATACACACACTAATGAATAAAATATTTTTTTTAAAAATCAAGTAATATTTAAAATTCAGTTTCTCAGGGTCCCTAGGTGGCTCAGTCAGTTAGGCATCTGCCTTCAGCATCTGCCAGGGTCCTGGGATTGAGCCTTGCATGGTGGGGGGGCAGGGAGTCTGTTTCTCCCTTTCCCTTTGCCTGCCACTCCGCCTACTTGTGCTATATCTCTGTCAAATAAATAAAACATTTTTTTAAAGATTTTATTTATTTATTTGACACAGAGAGATCACAAGTAGGCAGAGAGGCAAGCAGAGAGACAGAGGAGGAAGCAGGCTCCCCGCTGAGCAGAGAGCCCGATGCGGGGCTCGATCCCAGGACCCCGAGACCATGACCTGAGCCGAAGGCAGAGGCTTTAACCCAGTGAGCCACCCAGGCGCCCCTAAATAAAACATTTTTTAAAATTCAGTCTCTCAGTCCACTACAACTGTATTTCAAGTAGAAACATAAAGAACAGTGCAGGGGTGCCTGGGTGGTTCAGTTGTTAGGTGTCTACCTTTGGCTCTGGTCATGACCCCGGGGTCCTGGGATCAAGCCCCGCATCAAGCTCCCTGCTCAGCTGGAAGCCTGCTTCCCCCTCTCCCACTCCCCCTGCTTGTGTTTCCTCTTGCTGTGCCTCTCTCTATCAAATAAATAAATAAATAATCTTTACAGAAAGAAAGAACAGTGCAAAAAGTTCTACTAGACAGGGCTGATCTACAAAAAAAGCCCTAATGTTAATTCAGACCTCAGAAATAGAGAGGGAAGGTCTGGGGAAGGTTTCTGGAAAGATAAGTTTATATTTGAAATGGGTATTAAAGTAAGCATTCCAGACTGGCTGGTAAGAGAACAGCACATGACACTGGCCCTTCCCTGAATCATGCAATACCAAAATTTCCAGGGCAACTCCCCAAAACCCAAAAGCAAAATACTTCAAGGAGGCATTACAAAAACGAATTGGGTGACAGGCTTTGATTTATATTTTGCTGAGATAAACTTAAATGAAAATACCCTAAAATGAGAAACCAGAGGATGAAGTCCAATTAGGACCTAACAAGAAGGAGGGAAAACAGAACTGGGATTCACTGCCAGATCATTCTGGAAATCTTTAACAGGTAAACTAAACTAAGGATCAAGGGGACAAACCGAAGAATGCACTATGCTCACCCAAATACCTTACGGTGGGAGAAACATTTCCCAATAATCGAGGTCAATATGTGAATTGAAGGTGATTAACCCCACAGAGAGAGACAAAGCACACACACAAAACCAGCCCAGCAGAGAGCTGTGTAACAATCTGGTCCTTCGTGGGTGGGAAGGGGGAGGTATAACCTTCTGGTCCCTGAATCTGACACTACCTAGCATGTGCCGCCTCAGTTTCCTCATCCATAAAATGGATACAAGGAGAGAACCTATTTCTGAGGGCTATTAAGTGGATTCCTCGAGTTGCCACGTGGAAAGTGGATAAAACAACGCCTGTGTATGGAAAGGACAAAGGAAGTGCGGAGGGCTATTACTGCAGGAGTATCTGCGGACCGCGCTTCACTTAGTGGAAAGGAAAAGGATTTCCCTAGGGGTGAGCGCACAGGGAAGAGGGATGTTGTACTATCATATGAGGAAGAGGGAAGCCTGAAAAATCCAAACCATTCCAGGTTGAGCAAGTTTTGTAGACACCTTCCAGCCACGCCCCATGGACTATTAAAATGCCCAAAGCCAGAACTTCAGCAAGCTGTAGGATTTAGCTGTGGAGCCCTGGTATACTGACTTAGTACGTCGTATCAGTGTTCGACTTTTTTCAGAACAATGTCTCCGGTCTGCGCAGCGAGGATACTCTATCCTTCGTTCAGGCATTAATTAGGCACCCATCACAAGTCAGGCACTGTACAAGGCAGGAGAAAAAACACTACAGGTGTCCAAGCAAGGGAATGCAACAGCCAGGCTTTGGTCAGTGACTCTTTAGGAGAATCAACAGGAGGAAAGGATGCAGAGGAGGATACCTTGTAAGAGACCGCTGCAATCAAGCACAACACCTAACCTCTTGGATTTCTCAAAAGGTGCAGTACTTACTGCGGATTTCACTTAACTGGCTCCCAATGAATACTTAACTTCCCAATTGAGAATAACAACCTCTATCAATTTAGCACTTAATATATGCCAAACATTGCATTCACTACCTCAGTTTCTCACAAAAACCCAGCGAAATGGATATTAATTTCTTTATTTTACACACGAGAAAACTCAAGAGAAGGCTCAGGGAAGTCAAACAGATTGTTGAGAGTGACAAAATACATGGAGGAGTGGGGATATGAATATATGTCTGTCTCTCTAAATACCTATCCACGCATCACTGCTGCTGGCCTGTGGCAAAATTTTCCTCAGTCTACGTAAAAATGAGATCTAGAAACATATACCTATAAATGTCCATATATGGTTGCCAATTTCCTTGAGAAGGGCTACCTTTTATTCTGAAAATGGATCCTATTTTTTTTATAAAAGAATAGTAAGAAGAATTTCTTTTTTAAATGCCCTCCTTGGCAAAACTACAAAATTAGTAAATTTGTATGTGTTTTCCCACTACCACCTTCAACTGGTCTATAAAAGCCAAGTCCAGGAACCACTACACTAACGATGACATTTACATAGCATTTACCGTGACCCAGGCATTATTTTAAGCTTCTTAAATATACCACCTGTTTTAACTGCAGTGACTCTGGGAGCAGACACTACTATATTCCCCTTTTTATAGACGAGGTGCCTGAGGCACTAAAGTATAAGTGTCTTGTCTAAGAGCCCAGAGCTGGGAAGAGGTAGGACTGGGACTCAAAGGGAGGGCCATGTGCGTTGGTGAGAGCACCTGAGGCCTCAGTCCCAACATTGTGAAAGCAAACAGACCTCAACCACTGCTATTTGGCCTATGACCTATAACGTTTAGACGTGTGAGACACTTACTGATAAGACCCTAAAACTGACTGCTACCTTGGGGCAAGTTACAAGATAACACATCAACAGGTGCACACAGCTCTGCTGAGTCAAGATACCAGCGAGCTGCCTTCGCAGTGCTCAAAGATGCTGGTAACCTAAACGATTTAATTAACCAAATTGTTCTCTTTCTCCCAGAAAACTGAAAGGCCTTCCAACCTTATGGGGCTTCCACATTCACTCTTGGCATTTAGTTCTCAAAGTCAGAATTACAACACAAAAGCCTTTGAGGTAGGCAGAGCAAGTACTGAGGCTCATTTTATGGACAAGAATTTAAGTCAAAATAAATGACTTGTCCAAGGTAACAAAGTCGGCAAGAACCAAAATGAAAACTGACAGCAGAGAGGATTCTTTACAAGGCTTGAGAAATCCCAAGAACCAAAGACTGCAGAGACTACTTTTTTTCCCTGGTTTCTCTCTCAAATGCATACCTTTATTTCAACAAATGTATTCCTACTGACATGTTCTAGGATAAATGTGGCAGGTTCACAGAATAAATGGGAGAACAAAACAGAAAAAAATCCTGTGGCACTTCCAAAGCTATTTTGTAGTTTCTTCCTGCTGTCTGAATGTAAACTCCCTCACATTTCCATTGAAGTCTTCCTCATGAAGGAATGAAGTGTGTGACTGTGAGTGTGCATGCAAATGTTCTGTTAATTAACAACTATAAAAACAAACAAGGTGAAATTTTAAATCTCCAAATTATTCCTTATTCAAGATAAAACATGAACCTGAACTACGTTCTTAAAAAGTTCTTTCTCCGGGCGCCTGGGTAGCTCAGTAGGTTAAAGTGTCTGCCTTTGGTTCAGGTCACGATCCCAGGGTCCTGGGATCCAGCCCGGCGTGGGGCTCCTGCTTAGTGGGGAATCTGCTTCTCCCTCTCCATCTTCCTCTTCCCCTGCTTGCGTGCATCCACTCACTCTCTCTCAAATAAATAAATAAATTTTTAAAGAAGTTCTTCCTCATAATAAGATGAACTCTATCTTCCAGGTCAACGTCTTCTTGTGCTGAAATGTTTAGTCACACCTAATTCTTTAAGGTAAGATGGGGGAGGTGGTTAGGCCACTGGCTTTCTAAGTTTTCTACTTTCTGGTACCAAAACATGGTGTTCCTTGTGTTACCTGTAAGGGAAGAACTGCTTTTGTTTAAATAAACAGCATATAAACTCTGAGGAGGAGGCATGCTCTGTATAACCAGTACTCTCCACAGTGTAGACACACACATATTGGTTGCATGGAGAGGAAAAAGGAAAAATAAAACTTGTCTCTCTGGATCTCTAGCTTCTAGAGCTACGAAGTACAGGTTTGTTCCCTCCTCTGCTTAATAGCCCTAAATTATTTACATCTTAAAAGAAATTTTTTAAAAGATTTTATTTATTTGACAGGGAGAGAGATCACAAGTAGGCAGAGAGGCAGGCAGAGAGCGAGGTGGGAAGCAGGTTCCCTGCTGAGCAGAAAGCCTCACGTGGGACTCAATCCCAGGACCCTGAGATCATGACCTGGGCCGAAGGCAGAGGCTTTAACCCACTGAGCTACCCAGGCACCCAAAGATTTTATATCTTTTAAAATATTGCTGGGGTGCCTGGGTGGCTCAGTCCGTTAGGCCTGATCCTGCCTTTGGCTCGAGTCAAGATCCCAGGACCTTGGGATGGAGCCCTGAATCCCGCTCCCTGCTCAGCAGGAAGCCAGAGTCTCCCTTTCTGTCATAAATAAATAAATAAGTAAAATCTGTAATAAATAAATACAAAATAAAACATTGCCAAAATGTTTTCCAGAAAGTTCACACCAAGTGTGAACAAGACAGTGCTGATCGTACCACCAGCAGTGACCACTAGCTATTTCCTTTTTAATTCCCAGCAAACAGAGACCCAAAAACTCTGGAATTACAACACAAATAGGGAAGATCTGCTATTAAAAGAATGCTTTTGTCACCTGTGGTAATTTGTACCGGGTCACTATCATCCCACTCTCGATCAGGTATGTGACTTTGAACAAACTCAGCGAGCTTACAAATATTATTTTATACAATTCACATTCCTACAGTAAAACCAGGACTTAAATGCCTCAAACGGGGAGATGAAAAAAATTTTTTCATCTTCTGAGGGGGGGGGGGGGGGGGGGGGGTGGCCTGGGTGGCTCAGTGGGTTAAGCCTCTGCCTTCAGCTCAGGTCCTGATCCCAGGGTCTTGGGATCGAGCCCCGCATCGGGCTCTCTGCTCAGCGGGGAGCCTGCTTCCCCCTCTCTCTCTGCCTGCCTCTCTGCCTGCTTGTGATCTCTCTGTCAACTAAATAAATAAATAAATCTTTAAATATGTAGAAAATTCAGAAATGTATGCTTTCAGATTTATGTACTTTTCTCCATGTAAGTTGTACCTTAATTTTTTTAGTAAAAAAAGTTAAAGATCTGTATATAATATGTGTATTCCTTGTATTCATACAGAACAGGAAATCACAACTATTTCAGCTAATGCTGCCATTTTTAAGCCTTTACGGCTGTGGGCTAATGCTGGGCACATGCCAACAGCAGAGACCCACTGCCTAAGCACTGAGAGGACTCTTTCCCTTTTTCCTCATTTACCAAAGGTTTTATCTGCATTCCTCTAGTGACAATCAGAGGAAAAAATCTCCGAGAAGTCAGCAGCATTCAAAAGGTATTCAATTATTTCAGGACATTAGAAATGCTATCACAAAAGCGGCATCCACCAGCCTTCTACCTACAAACTTAACATTTGGGGAAATAAAGATCTAGTGATACTTTTATCACCAAGCATTTGAAGTACACTACTCCCAGTGAAGTAATTCCCTTGAAATAAAAGCCACTAGTTAAAGATGCAGATTTCGAGAATCTAATAATCTTGTGTTAATGCAGTACTGGCTTTCATTTGTACACAATCAATCTGTTACTGAACAAAGAATCCTTTTTAATTGCCCATGGCAATCAACAGTAATCATTTTCTTTTGTCTTATTTCTAAGTAGTGCAAGCTATAATAGATGAAGCCATGATTCTGACCTTTCTTTTAAATGGAGGTGGGGAGAAGTACAATGCAACTTTTTTTTTTTTTCAATTTTTTACACTTCAGGAGGCTGTTAGCTGTAGCTGGCCAGAACAATTTCATTCCAACATTATTCTTGTTGTTTCATTTTTCACCCCAATATTATTTAATAACTTTCTGATTCATGAACAAAGCACTGTATTGAGTTCCACACAAATAAGGGGCTTGGTGTAGTTTTGTCTATACATTTCTAGCTGTCTAGAGAATTTTCTCAATTGAAAACTGTCAATCAGGAGCCACTCAGATACTTTTCTACTTACCAAAGAAAATATAGACTTAAGGAATCATTACATGACCAAATATATCTATCTTACTATATTATTTATTTTGGACTTCATATATATATGTGGAATATAAGTGTGTGTGAAATACACACACACACACACACACACACACCTGGGTTTGAATCCTGGTCAGAAATCAAATGCTCAACTTTTTCAGCATGCTGGCTAAATAAACTGGTACTTGGGGCTATATATTCTTTTTCAAAATGGTGTGCCAACAGAACCAACTGTGTGTTCAGCAGCCTCTGAATACGGAAACCTTTAAGACTATTAATACAGAGCTGCCGCTCAAGAATGCAGAAATTCATCAGACTATTCAACAAATAATTCCCTCAACCCACCGTATATCTTATATAGCTAATCGTTCACAACTGACTATAAATTCCTTAAGGGGATGAACTGTAGCTTATTCTTCTATCCCAGAGAAACAAGGCAGACTAATAAAATAAACACAGCTCTTGGAATCAGACAGACACGGATTCATAAGACAGCTCTCAACCTCTCAGCTGTGTAACCCTGGTCAGGACACTTAATGGCATTATGCATATTTGAGGATTAAATGCTGACCAGGAGGGCATGTCCTCTGAGAGTTTAAAGCCTAAAACTGGCCACGATAGTTGGTGTACATCTCTCCACCCCCCTACCCCTCAAAAGAGAAAAACAAAAAAGGCTCTGGCACCAGTTTGGGTTCAATCAACATAAATGTAGTGGGGGGTCTACTATGTGGAAGGTATTTTGAAAGGTGTGACGGGAAATAAAAAATACATGAGGGTCCCTACTCTCAAGGGCTTTACTATCTGGAGAGAAGAAACAATCCAGTATTATCAGCTACAAAATAAGGCAGAATGGGAACCAACCAGTATAATCCCTTCATTTTTCAAATGAAGAAACTGTAGCCAAGAGAAGTGAAAATGATTTGGCCAAAGTCATGCAGCTAGTGAGAGCAGAGCGGGGGCTAGGGCCTGAGTTTCTTCATTGTCAATTCAACATTCTTTACACCATAGGAAGCTGCCTCTCAATTGTTCAAATTTGATTTCCCAGTGCAAATATTACCATAGTGACCAGCAAAGGACATTTTCCAAATAAGAATGCAGAGACACTAGGAGAACAAAAAAGGTATGAAATACCACAGGTGCATAATGCAACAGTCACAACTGCCACAAATTTCATAAAATGAAAATGCTCATTTCAATAAAGGAAGATGAAGGAGATAGGCAAGTCTGGCTATTTTCAACTAAAGTAAATATTACTTTCCTGTGATGATGGTTCATGGCTGAAAGTACCTGGTTCTCCGCTAATGTATCAACTTAATGATGCATCTTAACACTATGGAAGCAAATAAATGAAAATCAGACTGACAGATGCCAAAAGTTATTTTCAAGAATTCTTCATAGACAAAACCTCATTAAAGCACTGTATCAAAAATTAAATAGAAATAAACTTTCAGGACGATGAACATGAATGATTTGTTTGCATTTCTTAATACCAGCAATTCAAGTGCTATTCAGACGTTGCTGTTTGAGAGCCTAGGTCAACAATGACTCAGCTTGAAAGATTCCATATTGCTTTTAAAAGAAGTGTATGGTTTTAGTTATGTAGTGAAGACAATCTGGATGCCCCTTTCCCCCAAAATTATAAACTAATTTTCACATGAATGGCTGAAAAAGAGACAGCGTTTATGTTTGAAAGAAGTATACAACAAAGGCAATCCGGTTCATTTTATCGCATCCCCCAGAAAGAGAGCCCTTACCCCCAGTTCTGACCTACAGGATTTGATGCTGGAGAGGGGCAGTTAAGGGGAGATGGAGGGTACCAGGAGTCCAGTCACAGTCCCAGCTCTTGTCCAGGACAAGAATCTACAACCAGAGCTGGACAGCACACTTGATTTCAGACTAGTGAAACCCAGAGGTGAAGTGATTTGTTCAAGGTTCCCACTAATTAGGTTAAAGGCCTAGACCAGAAGATCTTCTACATGTATTTCCAATACTCCTTCAGTTGTGACAGGAAACCTGTTACCATGCCCTGTACAAGTTCATTTCATTTCCCCATCTGTGAATCAATAGGCTAGACTAGGCACAGGATTTCAAGTTGTGCTGCTTTAAATCCAAGGGATTTCTGCTAGTCACCTTCCCTCTTCAAGTAAAGAATCTCCAAGTTATGTATTTCATATAGTGTGAAAGATAAATTTTAAACAACTAGACTAGACGGTCAATAAAATGTCACACTGACTGGGTAAATTAAGACACCCAGCTGGTGAATGACAATAATCATAGCAGATCACAGGAAGGCAGGCCCTGCAGGAAGCTTAACACCTCTCAGAAGGCCCCCACAAACTGAAGATGTGAAAGCAGAAGATACTAGAGGGAGATGGATGGACAACCACTCATACTTCCATGTAACTCGTATCAAGAAGAATAACTCTTTCTGATTTTTTTTTCACCGTCCTCAATGCTTTGGCCTTCATTACGCCAAGCAAAAAGAAGGGGGACATGGTCACAAGAATAGTGTTAAAAAAGGGGGTGGGGGTGCCTGGGTGGCTCAGTGGGTTGGGCTTCTGCCTTCAGCTCAAGTCGAGATCTCGGAGTCCTCGGATGGAGCCCTGCATCAGGCTCTCTGCTCGGTGGGGAGCCTGCTTCTCCCTCTCTCTCTGCCTGCCTCTCTGCCTGTGATCTCTCTCTCTCTGTCAAATAAAGAAATAAAATCTTTAAAAAAAAAAAAAAGGAAGTAATGAACTTTGATCACACTAGTATTACAGAGATTTTCTAGGCACTGCAGAACCCTTGAAGACCTGTTACTACATAGAAAACAGTCATCTACTGCCATCTCCTGCTCCAACCCCACCCCACCCCACCCCCGGCATATTAAGGGTTCCAAAAGGCCAAGGCTACCACCTCAGATTTCTGTAGCACCCAATTCCATCATGAAAGCAAATGCTGACACTGAGGTTGGAGGCTCTGCAACCATCAGAGAAATGTGACAATCTTTTTAACATCAGTTACCAGTTTAGGAAGAAAAATCACCCCTTTGTTGTTCTGTCTCCTCTCTTCCTATTATGTACACTTAGGCTTTGGCCATGCAGAAACTTTCTGTGCTGTCAGTGCTGTTAAAACTTTAAAACACAAATTTAAGCAGAGTTACATACACAGTTATCTTATCCTTAATTAGCCATCACTTCCCCATTAAGAAGAAAAAGCAACTATTTATACCAACATGGAAAACATAAATGCTAAAATAAATTCAGAGACTGAATTCACAAGGCCAAAATTAAAAAATGAATGGAAACCAACAGAAAGATGAACCAAAATTCTGTTAGTCAATAATGGTGGAAAAAAGTTAATAATAATAATGTTGAAGAAACATGCTATAGATCATTAAAATTACCAGACTCTGCTTGTCAGAAAATTTAAAGTCCTAAGAATTCAGAAGCTAAACGAACCATATGGATCTATGATTTAGGCCCCCTTACTGTATCATAGACAGATACCCTAACATTCGATGAGTCAATGGTCCAATTCTGTAGATAACAGTGGATGCTTTTTATTTCAAGTGTTCGCACTGAACTATTTCTAAATAAGTGCTGAAGTAAACAAAGTTTGATCATAGCTCAGTTAAGAAATAAAGTCCTTCCAGTAAATGCTCCTTCACAGCTGGATGGCTGCTTTAATATGCAATTGCCCTGGGCCACAGGGGGAAAAAAAATCAGGCTTTTGATTTACTTAAGAAATAAAATAAATAAACCTAGAGCCTGTGAGTTTCCCTCTTCCAAGTTAAGGACAGAAAATGGTTAGATGGCTTTTCTGTTAAAAAAAAAAAAAAAAACCCCACAAACAAAAAACCAAAGACCTCTTTTTCTGAATAGATTTCCTAAACCCCACCCCCAACATAAGATCACTGAAAAAATAGCTTCAGGAAAGGTAGCTAAGGTATATTTCTCTGGTAATAAGACCAAAAATCCTTTCGTATCAGCCAGTTCCTGGCACTCTTTCCTCACTCTACCAAATCAGGTCACTCACAAGGCTTGGGGAAGGTCAGGGCCCACCCACACACTTCTAGTGCACCAAAGAGGCCCCCCACCGCCACCCCCGCCCCGCAGCACGGATCGGCCCAGAGGCATTCAGCTCCTGTGGCTGGGAGCGACTACAACACCAGAGGGCAGAAATCTGAGTGACACTTGGCACTCTCTCTTTCAACAAACAACCGCAATGGGCTTTCCAAACTCAGGCCCTAATCGTTTTGAAGACCAGGAAGCTGGAGCCTTCCTGGGGCAGAGGTGAAAAGAAATAAGCCCACCCTCCCAAAGGTCACACTGCAAACCAGAGGCCATTAGGGAAGAAGGCAAGACTGCAGCTTCTGCAGCCCCAGAGCAGTAAACACCAAATGGGGCTATAACCCCTGAGGGATTGGGGAGAACTTGAGAACTAGCACTTCCCCAGCCAGAGGTAAAACAAAAATAAAACCGCCGTGGGGGGGGGGGGGGCAAAAAAGGCACACTTCTAAGTTCTCCCAATGGGTGTTGGGGGGGGCCCAAGAGTAAAACTGTCCTTTTACCATAGCTCAGAGAAGGAGGGAGGGAAAGTGAGAAAGAGAAGAAAGACCTATGAGCAGCTGCACTCTCCTGTTCCAAACGTTGCAAAGCCCAGAGATCTGAAGGGGCTGGGGAGCAAGATGGAAATGAGAGGAAAAAAAAATGGGGCAATAGAAAGAGACCTACTCCCTCACCATCACTGACCTTGGTAGAAGTAGGGAAAATGGGGGCTACAATCCCAGACTCCAGAGAGCAAGAACCAGCCAACCACCCCCCACCTACTTACCCAGACCTCAAGATCCCTGGGGATAACACCCTGAGGGTCAGGGTTCCAAGTGAATCTGCAATCTAAACCAGAGCCTAGGGAACTCTAGGCCCAACCCAGCCCCTTCCCCTCCAAAACTCGGGACTGGAGGCTACAGGAAGCCTGAAGAGGGGAAGCCCTCAGTGGGAATGGGAGGTCAAGGCTGGGTAGCAGGGAGAAGCAATCCTGACAGGATCCTAATGGGAAGAGAAGGCGACTGGCAGGATACAAAGGGAAAGAAAAGGTGAGGAAACAAATCAACCATGAACAGAGTTGGGAATTGGGTATCAAAGGGAGGGAGAATCTATCCAAGAACTGAGATGGCTCTGGGGGGTGGAGGGGGCAGCCAGTGATAGGAAGGAATGATTGAGAAAATATCTCTACTACTGGGCAGAGCTAAGAGAAAGAGAACTCAAAAAAGGAGGTAAAAGGTAGGACAAAGGAGGGAGAACAAATACAAGGAAGGAAAGAGTGGAGGTTGAGGGCTGAATCAAAATGGTGGGGGAGGAGATCAGGTGGAAAACTTAGAATTGAGAGAGAACACAGGTGGGATGCAATTACAGGACAACCAGGATTAAAGAGAACCACTCAAACAGGGAACAGCAATAGTAAAGTTAAAACGGGCAAAAAGACAGGTGGGCAAGTGGACAGCTCCAAAAGGGGCAGAGCTGGGAGAAAAATGTTAGAGCTGATGGGGCAGAGCTGAATAAATGATAAGTGCAGGTGCAAAAAGGATTTGGGGCAGGTCTATGAGATGCAGCGAAATGGGAAGGAAGGGGGGCGATAGGTCAGAGAAGTTAGCAAAAATTTAGTGACCTAAGGGCAATTCTGAGGGCCAAAACGGAGAAGACTTACAGCAAAGAGGAGACTGGAAGCAGGTCTCAAGCGAGAACTGAAGGGGAAACAGGTCAAAGAAAGCGGGAGTGAATGAATGAGACAGCTCAACGGTGCCAATGAGGAGGTGGAGAGGAGAGGAAACCGCAAGAACTACTAAGCAGAACTGGGGCCTGCAGGGCAGCACTGAGGCTGCGGACAGGCTGAGTTATAGAGGTCAGAGAAGTGAATGGCAGAAATGAGAGCTGCAGGGGGCGGGGGGGGGGGGGGGGGGGAGGCAGAGTCGAAAAGCCAGCAGGTTAGGGGGCACAGAAGATCTGAGATTGGGCAAAGGGCAGATCGGGTACACAGAAAGGTCTGGAAGAGAAAAAAGTCTGAATGGCAAATGGGAGCAAGATCTGAGAAGGGGAGGAGGTGAGCATGGTGCAACCAACTGTGAGAGGGAGCAGGGGACTGAACTGAGAGGCATGGAAGGGTCGGAGAGCTTAGAGGCATCTCGGGAGTGCACAGAGTTCCACGAGTGGGCAGTAGGGCCCAAGAGGGAGGCGGAATTAAGTTCAAGGAGAAGACCTAGGGGCAGCAGTGCCAAGATGAACAAGGTCTCCGATAGATCTCCAAGGAGGTGGAACCACGGGTCCTATAGGGGACAGTTCCTGGGGGTGCAAACAGAGGACGGATCACAGTAGACGGGCCAAAGACGGGTACAGATCCGGAGGGTGGTGAGAGTGGAGTCGAAGAGGGGGCAGGCGGGTCACGATTCTCAAAGTCAAGGTCCAAAATTAAGGGATGCAAAAGGGTCACTGAGGAGGTGGGTCCCAAGAGCACTGCAGCGTCCAGGAGGGGCGAAGGGCATTACTGAGGGGCGGAAGAGGGAAAGGGGAATCGCAGAATTGGGAGCAGAGTGGCTTAAGTGAGGAGGGGGTGGCCGAGGCTGACACCGAGATCTCAAATGGGTCGGAAGGTGGGGGCAGACGCGGGGACAGCAAGGCTGGGGCGAGCAGGGACAGGTCCGAAGGGCGGGCGGGCCCCGCGGGCCGGGCCGCAGCGCGAAGCAGCGGGGCCGGCGGGGCCCGGGGGGCTGGGGGGCCGCTCCCTCCCCTCCCCCTCCGGCTCCTCCATTGTTCGCGGGCTCCGGGCCCCGCCGTCCGCGCCTCCCCTTGGACCCCGCAGCGGGGCGGCGCCCGGCCTCGCCGCCGGGGCCCGCGAGCTCGCGCACTCACCAGCTGGGCACCCTCAGCGCGGCTCCGGCCTCCAGGATCCCAGCAACGGCGACGGCGGCCCCGGCGCCATGTTCTGCTGCTCCTCGTCCAGCGGCGGCTGAGGCGGCGGCGGCGGCGGCTCCGGCGGCGGGGGGCCGGGCGGACCCTCCCTCGCGGGCTCCCTCCTCCGCCTCCTCCACCTCCTCCACCTCCTCCTCCCGCCGCGCCGCGGCTCTCCCTCGGGGCGGGGGGGCGGGGAGGGGAAGGGGGGAGGGGCGGGAACCAGGGGGAGGGCGGACCAGCTTCGCTCGCTCGCTCCCTCCCTCCTTCGCAATGGCGGCCGCGGCACCTCCTTCCTGCGGCCGCCGCTCCCGCGCGCGCGCGCTCCTCGCTACTGCGCGTGCGTGGCGTGCGGACCGTTGCAAGAGGATAACGGCCCTTGGGCGCTGCAAGGGGATAACCGGCGTCGAGCAGGAGACGAAGCGAGGGCGTCTACGGGCCCAAGGGGCTCAGTGCCACTACCGCGACCTCTGGCTGGGAACGGGCGCGGAGGCCATCATGCGCGTACCCCTCAAAGAAATGCCGCTACTGCGGTGGCTGCGGCGCGAGACAGCACCAAGCAGCCCGTGACCGGGCAGAGGGAATGCTGTGGGCAAGTGCGCGTGCGCGGGACGGACTGCCTGGCGCGAGGCGGAGGGCGTGGCCCGCGGGAGTAGCGCGCACCCTTGCGCGCGCCAGAAGCAGACGATCCCCCACCTTGCGGGGGCTCGTGGAGAAAGCGGGAGGGGAGAGGCATGGCCCGGTTTGGGGGGCGGGGGCGAAGGGCGCGATCTCGCTCGCGCGGGACCTGACCAGCCAATAGGACGCGAGGGGAGGTGGGTTAGCCGCGCGAGCCTCAGCCCCTGGGATAACGGAGGCGGTGAGATGGAGCGACGTAACGTGGGGCGGTGGGGAGGGGCTGAGGAGAAGGGAGAACACCCAGCGAGGGAGTTGATTGGGGAACACGAGGAGGCGTGGCCCGGCCCCGCCCAATCCAAGGTTAGCAATTTGTCGTTCCGGAAGAAGGGGCAGGGCTAGGGAGCGCGTGCTCTTACCGTCGGCAGTGAAGAAAATCTGCAGGCGCAACGCGCAAGTTGATTCGGTTTGCTCTGGATTTTGTGATCGCCCGGAGCCCGGGAGACGGACAAGGGTCTGCTTCTGCGTGCAGCGCTGACCTCCAAGTCAGCATTGTGCAAATGACTGCAAATCAAATGTCCGTCCCGGCTCGTACAGGGGAAACCGTGATGGGAAGAGGCACTGCGGTAACCCTTGAGTTGGGCACTGAGGAGGGCTTCCTCTGGGACCCCTCCGGAAGTACGCATGGTGGAAGATGAGCGTTCTGGGCACCGAGTCAATATTTACGGAATGCATGAAAGAAGGGCTGTTTCCTATTACATTTTGCATTTCTTTCCTCAGTCTCTTGATCTACAAAATGGAATAATACTTGTACCTCCTTTATAGGGTTGCTGAGAGAATTAAATAAGATATATTTGTAAAGTGCTAAGCTTTATTTTATTTTTATCTTTTTTTTTTTTTTTAATCTCTACAGCCAATATGAGGCTCGAACTCACAACCAGAGATCAACAGTGACATGCTCCACGGACTGAGCCCTCCAGGTACCCCTCCCGCCCTCAAGTTTTAAAAATCCATTAAATAAAGGTTTTTTGGTTCCTGATAAGAGTCCTTTCCCTTGACTTTTTTAACTCAGCATTTTTTATGCATATGATCTGATTTTTAGATGTGACTGTTTCTTGTTTTTCTTTTTTAAGTTTAAGTACTGTGAGCCAAACCAAGTGCATGGCCCAGGTTTTCTTTAGGCTGTCACCGCAAACCTTGGTTTATAAATGATTTTGACATCAGTTAAGGGAATACCATATTCCCCACCTCAAATTAATATGTCTTTATAACTCCAAGGTCGTTGGATTCTTAGAAAGACTGTGAAGTACCAACAGCCAGAATAAAGAACAAAGGCTTCATTCTGAGCCTAAATGTCCCTCTCCCTGTCTTTTGGAGCCTGTCAACTCTAGTCCTATGAGTCTCGGCTTAACACCACTTCCTCAGAGTGACCTCCCAGATTTGGTCTGACAACTTCTTATTTAATGAGAACAGTACTTTATGCTAGGCAACATTCTATAACACTTTAAACATTAATCCAACAATAATCTTCAACATCTTGTGAGTAGGTTACAGTTGTTATGGTTCTACTAAACTAAGGCACAGGGAGGTTACACAGCTAGTCAGTGGCAGACTGGAAATTGAACCCGACAGTGGGGGTCTGATGACTACACACTTAAACTACTTCTTCATAACAGTCCACCAGAGCCTGAAGTTCTGTTTTGGTATCACCATTTTATGCGTGAGCCCTTTGAAGGCAGGGACTCTGGCTATTTCTTCAGTCCGGCAAATGGCCCACAATAAATACTCATTAGTGAATAAATGAATGAATCCCATGCTAAACAACAGGGATGGCTGAAAAGATACAGTCCGTGTCTCATGACTAACTCTTATCCCTCTTTCGGACGCTAGCTCATATGGCCTCTCATCCAGAAGGTTTTAACCTAACAGTCTTGGTCAGGCGCTCCCTCTACCCTCCCAGAGCCCCTTTGGGTCCTTCATCCAATCCCTGACCACTCTGAGTTGTCCCTGTCTAGTGATGGGTCTTTCTCTCCCACCGGACTGTGAACCCCGTAAGGGCAGAGTCAGGGCTGTCTCGGCCACTGTTGATGTGTCCAGTACAGGTCAAGGCACAAGGCAGGGGCTCATGCAGTGTTTCCTTGACTGAACAATCGGAACTATCAAGGAGCGCCTTTCCAGCTCTGCAATTCTTTCCAGTGCACTGGAGGGCCAGTGTTAGCTGAGCAAGCCAACCACAGGAAACAGGTTTCCCTGGGGGCAGCCGCCTCCGCCCCCGCACACCCGGCTAGCCTCCACTCCAGGATAAATAAACAACCGAGTAAACAATTAGCTGACAGAGAGAAGCGCAGACTGCTGGCCCCAGCCGATGGATGTCAAGATTTCCCAAGCATCACCCCGAAAGGCCCCAAGGACTGGACATCACATCAGCCAGAGAGGCAGGGTAGGTATGAGGGTCTGGGGTTCTGGACCCTGGTAGGAGAGAGGCACAGCCAGAAAAATCCACAGAAGAGTTTTGCAAAGAGGGGGAATGTGCTGGAGCAAATTCTCTCCACATTCCACAGAGCCTGAAAGAATCAGACAGAGGGTGGAGACCAGGTCCGCTCGCGTCCAGAAGTCAGTGAGCTCACAGCGCCTCCTACAAACCGAACTGGGGAAGCAGCGTCTTGCTGATGCCGCGGGGGCTGTCGGAGAGCGGTGAACTCTTCCGCCATTGGTCGGAAGGGCAGCCAATCGCGAGGAAGGAGGGGGAGGCGGGGATGCTCGGATTCACCGCGGGATCCCGTCGCCCGACCAGTGGCGGATACGTAGTGGGCACGCACTAGATAGCGGATGGAAGGATGGATGATGAGATTTCCATAGAATTTGGAAATGGAACTATAACGCGGATACCGAGAAATACACAAATCGCAAGTATACAGCTCGGTTAACAATTCAGAGAGAGACACACCCCCTGTAACCTGCACCCAGATGAACAGGAGGTGACCACCTCTCAGAAGCCCATCCCCCGGACCCCGTCCAGTCACTCCTCTCCCCCGACAAAAACCTCTATCCTGATTTCTGTGGCTGTTGATTAGTTTTGCCCGTTTTTACAGTGCATATAAATGAAATTATACAACAAGCGGGCTCTGAATCAACACTGTCAGATTCACCCACCTTACGGGGTGTATCTATAGGTCGTTCGTACTCAGTGCTGTGTAGTATTCCATTGTGTGAATGAAATACAGTGTATTGGGGCGCCTGGATGACTCAGTGGGTTAAAGCCTTTGCCTTCGGCTCGGGTCGTGATCCCAGGGTCCTGGGATCAAGCCCCACATGGGGCTCTCTGCTCGGCAGGGAGCCTGCTTCCTCCTCTCTCTCTGCCTGCCCCTCTGCCTATTTGTGATCTCTGTCTGTCAAATAAATAAATAAAATCTTTCTAAAAATACAGTGTATTTATCCATTCTATTGTCGGTGAGCATCTGGGTAATTTCCATTTGAGGGCTATTATGAATAGTGCTGCTATGACAATCTAGAATATGTCTTTTGGGGGGCGCCTGGGTGGCTCAGTGGGTTAAGCCTCTGCCTTCGGCTCAGGTCATGATCTCAGGGTCCTGGGATGGAGCCCCGAATCAGGCTCTCTGCTCAGCAGGGAGCCTGCTTCCCCCTCTCTCTGCCTGCCTCTCTGCCTACTTGTGATCTCCTCTGTCAAATAAATAAATAAAATCTTTTTTTAAAAAAAGGATATGTCTTTTGGTGCGGTGCTGAGTGGTGCAGATGGTTAAGCGTCTGACTCTTGGTTTAGGCTCAGGACATAATCTCAAGGTCATGATCGCAGTCTCATGATCTCATGAGATCGAACCCTCAGTCTGTTCCTCACTCAGCATGGAATTTGCTTGAGATTCTCTCTTCCTCTCCTTTTGCCCCTCTCGCTAGTGTTCACTCACTCTCCCTCTCTCTCTCTCAAATAAATAAATATTTAAATAGATATGCCTTTTGGTAAACATATGTATTCATTTCTGCTAGCTATGTACCCGAGTGAAACTGCTGGTCACCGAGGGTGTGTGTGTGTTCACCTTCCCCAAAGTAAATGTACCAAGTTCCATCCCAGGAGTTATGTGTAAGAATTTCAACTGCTTCACCTTTTTCATCTTTTTTATTTAATTTTGGCCATTCTAATGGTTGCATAGTTGTATCCTTTGTAGTCTTAATTTGTCTTTCCCCAATGATTCCTGGGGTTGAGCATCTTTCCATGGTTAGATAAGCCATCTGAATAGCATCTTTTGTGAAGTGCTATTCAAGTCTTTCACCCATTTCCCCCCTTGTTTTCTTTAGTTATTTTAAATTATGCAATACTACATGAATTTCTTGTCCTTGCAAGAAAGGAAGATACTCTAGATAAAATTCAGTCTCCGTGGAGTATCCGACCCCATCCCACTTACCTCTCCAGAAATGTGTTTTCTACCAGACCTCTCTAAACACTCACATGAATGCAGCATAGTATGGTGGCTTGAGGCATTGACACTGGAGCCAAAATGCCTGAACTAGAATCTCAACTCCACCATTTACAATAGCTGTGTGACCTTCGGCAAGTTACTCAACTTCTCTGTACCTCAATTTCCTTATCTTTAAAATAGGGTTGATAATATTAATACCTAGCTCACAGGGTTGTTTTGAGGTTTCAGTAAGCGAATTGCTTAGAAAAATGCCTGAAATATAGTAAACGCTATGCTGGTGATAGCTACAACTGAGTTGTGAAGGCTTTTTTTTTTTTTAAATATAAATCATGTAACATTTTCATGGTGGTAAATATAAATAACATAGAATATACCACTTAACCATTTTTAAAAGATTTTATTTATTTATTTGATAGAGAGAGATCACAAGTAGGCAGAGAGGCAAGCAGAGAGAGAGGGGGAGGAAAGCTCCCCACTGAGCAGAGAGCCCAATGCGGGGCTCAATCCCAGGACCCTGGGATCATGACCTGAGCCGAAGGCAGAGGCTTTAACCCACTGAGCCACCCAGACACCACCACCCCCACTTAACTATTTTTAATGATTTTATTTTTATTTATTATTTAAGTATGTTTTTTTATATATTTTATTTATTTATTTTAGAGAGAGATTGTGTGAGTAGAGGGTAGGGGAGGAGCAAAGGAAGAGGGAGAGAGAGAATCTGAAGCAGCATCCTCACTGAGCTTGGAGCCCAACATGGGGCCTGATCCCAAGACCCCAAGATCATGACCCAAGCTGAAACCAAGAGCAGGTGCTTAACCTACTGAGGGATCCAGGTCCCCTACCACTTAACCATTTTTAGATGTACACTCCAGTGAGATTGAGTACATTCACAACATTGTTCAACATTACCACTATCCAATTTCAGACCTTATTAATTATACCCAAACTGAAACTCTGTATCCGTTAAACAATAACTCCCCTTTCTGCCTCTCTCCCATGCTCCAGCCCCTGGTAACCCGCATTCTTCTTTCTAGCTCTATGAATTTGCCTGTTCTAGGGGCCTCCCTTAAGTGAAATCATACAGGGACTCCTGGGTGGCTCTGTCAGTTATGCATCTGCCTTTAGCTCAGGTCATGATCCCGGGGTCCTGGGATCGAGTCCCACATTGGGCTCTTTGCTCAGTAGGAGCCTGCTGCTCCCTCTGCCTGATCGCGCTCTCTCTCTCTCTCTTTCTCTCTGACAAATAAATACATAAAACCTTTAAAAAGCAGAAGTGAAAGCACACATTTAGTCTTTCATGTCTGCTTTATTTCACCTGGCATCATGTTTTCAAGTTTCATTCATGTTGTAGGATGGATCCAAATTTGATTCCTCTTTAAGGTTGAATAATGTTCCATTGTATATATTACATCTTGTTATCCATTCTTCTATTATGGGACATTATGGGGTTTTGGCTATTGTGAATGATGCTCCTAGGACCATTGGTGTACACGAATTTGAATCTCTGTTTTCAGTTACTTGGAATATATACTTAGACATAAAATTGCTGTATCATGTAGCAATTCTGCATTTAACTTTTTTGTGGAACCACCAAACTGTTGTCCACAGTGGCAGTGCCATTTTCCATTCCCACCAGAAATGTACAAGGGTTCCAGTTTTCCCACATCCTTGCCAACACTTGTTATTGCTTTTTGTGCCCATTTTCTTTGGTTTTTGATCATAGCCATCCTAAAAGTTGTGAAGTGGTATCTCATTGGGACTTTCATTTGCATTTCCCTGCAGACTAGCGACGTTGAGCATATTTTCCTATGCTTATTCGCCATTTGTATATCTTCTTTGGAAAAATGTCCATTCAGGTCCTTTGCCCATTTTTGAATTTTTGAATTGAGGTTTGTTGTTGTTGGGTGGTAGGAGTTCTTCATATATTCTAGATATCAATCCCTTATCAAATAGATGCTCTGCAAATATTTTCTTCCATTCTATGGGTTGTCTTTGCATTCTCTCTCTTTCTCTCTTCTTTTTTAAGATTTTTATTTACTGGGGCCCCTGGGTGGCTCAGTGGGTTAACCCTCTGCCTTCAGCTCAGGTCATGTTCCCAGGGTCCTGGGATCAAGCCCTGCATCATGTTCCCTGCTCAGCAGGGAGCCTGCTTCCCCCACCTCTCTCTGGCTGCCTCTCTGCCTACTTGTGATCTCTCTCTCTCTGTCAAATAAATACATTAAAATCTTCTTAAACAAGATTTTAATTTATTTGTTTGAGAGAGAGAGAGAGATCATGAGAGGGGAGGTCAGAGGGAGAAGCAGACTCCCCATGGAGTCGGGAGCCCAATGTGGAACTCAATCCTGGACTCCAGGTTCATGACCTGAGCCGAAGGGAGCCACCCAACCAACTGAGCCACCCAGGAGCCCCATGTATTCTCTTGATAGTGTCCTCTGATGCACAAAAGTATTTTTTAAGATTTTATTTTTTAACTTATTTGACTGTATCATTCTCTATGATACAGTGAGAGAGGGAACACAAGCAGGGTGAGGGGCAGAGGAAGAAGCAGCTCAGCAGGCAGGGAGCCCAATGCTGGACTTGATCCCAGGACCCTGGGATCATGACCTGAGCTAAAGGCAAACCCTTAACTGACTGAGCCACCCAGGCGCCACTAAGCGTCCAACTCTTGATCTCAGCTTAGGTCTTGATCTCTAGGTCATGAGTTCAAGCCTTGCACTGGGCTCCATGCTGCCCGTGGAGCCTACTGAAAGAAAGAAAGAAAGAAAGAAAGGAAGGAAGGAAGGAAGGAAGGAAGGAAGGAAGGAACCTATAAGGCATATTACTGGGATGATCAGGGATATTTTATTATTTTTTTTTTTTAATTTTACTTATTTATTTGACAGACAGAGATCACAAGCAGGCAGAGAGAGGGGGAAGCAGGCTCCCTGCTGAGCTGAGAGCCCAGGGCTCGATCCCAGGACCCCTGACCATGACCCAAGCTGAAGGCAGAGGCTTTAACCCACTGAGCTACCCAGGCGCCCCATCAGGGACATTTTAATATGGACCTATATTAGATAATAGTGTAGTATTAAGGTCAAATTCCTGAATGTGATAATTGTGTTGTTATGGAAGAGGTTGAGGAGAAGTCCTTGTTTTTAAGAGGAACATATTGAAGGCTTTTGGGATGAAAGGGCACAATGTCTGCAACTAATTTAAAATGGTTCCAACAGGGACGCCTGGGTGGCTCAGTTGGTTAAGCGGCTGCCTTCGGCTCAGGTCATGATCCCAGCGTCCTGGGATTGAGTCCCACATTGGGCTCCTTGCTCGGCAGGGAGCCTGCTTCTGCCTCTGCCTGCCTCTCTGTCTGCCTGTGCTCGCTCTCTCTCTTTCTCTAACTAATAAATAAATAAAATCTTTAAAAAATTTTTTAAATGGTTCCAACAGGAGCACACAACTCTTAATCTCAAGATTGTGAGCTTGAGCCCCACGTTGGGTGGAGAGATTTCTTAAAAATAAAATCTTTTATTAAAAATGTTTCCAGGTCATGTGAGTGGCTCAGTTGGTAAAGCAGCTGCCTTTGGCTCATGTTATGATCTCAGGGTCCTGGGATTGAGCCCCACATGGGGCTCCCTGCTCAGTGGAGAGTCTGCTTCTCCCTCTTCCTCTGCTCCTCCTCCCACTTGTGCTCTCTCTCTCTCAAATAAATAAATAAGCTCTTTTTTTTAAGCGTTTATTTATTTGCCTGAGAGAGAGAGAGAGGGGGAGACTTTCCCCTGCAACATTAGTCATTGTTTGGTTAATTTCCACTCATCTTCTGATCTCAGCTCAAATGCCACTCCCTCCGGAGAAGCTGTCCCTAACATTTCAGTTGGGTCAGATGCCTCTTCTCTAAGCTGTTGTGGCAGCCAGGCCTCTAAGATGAGCTGCAACAATCCTCACCCGATATTTGCGTCCCTTCCTGTATAGGATAGGGCTGATCTGTGTACCAGCAAGATATGGAAGAAATGAGAGGGTGTGACGTCTGAGGCAAGGTCATAGAAGATATTGCTGCTTCAGCCTTGCCCTTTCTTGGATCATTCACTCTGGGGGGAAAATAGCTACCACATGAGGACACTCGAATGTCCTTGTGGACAGGTCCACCTGGTGAGGAACTGAGCCCTCCTGTCAAAAGCCAGTATTAGGGGTGCCTGGGTGGCTCAGTCAGTTAAGCGTCTGCCTTTGGCTCTGGGCATGATCCCAAGATCCCAGGATTGAGCATAGGGCTGCATAGGGCTTCCTGCTCAGCAGGAGTCCTGCTTCTCCCTCTCCCTCCGCAGCTTTCCTTGCTTGTGTGAGCTCACTCATTCTCTCTCTCTGTCAAATAAATAAATAAAATCTAAAAAAAAAAAAAAAGGAGAGAGAGAGAGAGAGAGTAAGCCAGCACCAGAAGTGAGCCATCTAGAAGAAAGATCCTTCAGCCCTAATCAAGTCTTCAAATGACTACATTCCCAGCTGATGTCTTTTTTTTTTTTAAGATTTTATTTATTTATTTGACAGAGAGAGAGAGAGAGAGAGAGAGAGAGAGAGCATACACCACTAGCATGAGCAAGGAGAGAGGTAGGGGGAGAAGCAGAGGGACAAGCAGACTGGGGCTTGATCCCAGGACCCTGAGATCATGACCTGAGCTGAAGCAGAAACTTAGCCGACTAAGCTATCCCAGAGCTGATGCCTTGAATGCAACTCATGGGAGTCTCCAAGCCTGAACCAGTCAGTTAAACTGCTCCTGAATTCCTGACCCACAGAAACGGTATGAGATAAGAAATGTTTATTGTTTGCTAAGTAATTTTTAAATTTATTTGCATACTGTCCTTTACATTTATTTCCTCTGCAAGACCATGAATGTTGTGTTGTCATGAATGTTGTCAGGGTGGGGAGAGTGTCTGTTTTTTTGATATCTATTCTTTCATTCATTCATTCATTCATTCAGTAAATGTTTGCCAAACATCAGACTTGTGCCAGGCTCTAAGCTGAGCACTAGAAATCAGGGTTGGAACTAAGGTGAGGCAAGTGAGGCATCCAGGGAAAAATTTCAAGGAGATTCTCACTTTCAGGCTCATGCAAGAGTTGGGTAAGCCCCGAGGAGTGAGTGCCTTTTTAAATTTTACACCCTGGGCACCTTGTTTACCTTATCTCAGTCCCAACCCTCTTAGAGATAGAGCAGTGCACAAAACAGAAATGATCCCTAACCCTTTTTGCCCTTGCAATAATTCCATAGCTTGTGTTGGTTCTTCTGTTAACACTGTACTTTTAATTTACATTGTTCTATGATATGCTTTGTTTTTATTAGGGTTAAGTCTGTCCTTGGTATTAATAGTAATATTTTATTGTGTGCTTACCAAGTTACCATGTTCTAGATGATGTAGATACACTAATACACAGGGTCCCTGCCCTCAATCACCTAATGCGAGATGTAGACAACATACATCAGACACACCCCAAGTAAAATCATTAAAAATTGTTATTACAAGCAGGGGGACTAGGAGAGGGAGAAGCAGGCTTTCCACCCAGCATGGAGCCCCAAGCAGGGCTTGATCCCAGGCCTCTGAGATCATGACCAGAGGCAAAGACAGACGCTTAACTGACTGAGCCACCCAGGTGCCCCAGTTCTCAAATATTTCTTTTCCTCTTCCAGCAATTCTTTAGTTAGTATCTAAAGGATGAAACTGAGAGTTAGGCAGAAGCTTCTAGGAGTTTCTTGAGCTTCAGGGGGTCATGGGATCTCCCAGTGACACTATGAGAAAATCAAACTAACCCATAGAATTTTGGGGGTGGGAGATGGGGACCTTTGTATGCAGGATCCTCTATACAGGTCTGTGGAAGTGGAGTTTAAGGTAAAGGAAGAAAAGGGGCCAGCCACAGAATGAATGAGGGAAGGCTTTCTAGGGAATAACAAGCGCAAAGGAAAGGCACTGAGTTAGGAAAACATTTGGCCTATTTGAATAACTGAAAGGAGACAACTGTACCCTCTGGATAGACGTAAGAAGACCCCCTACTATCTGATGTATGTTAATAATGATCATTCATGGGACGCCTGGGTGGCTCAGTTGGTTAAGCGGCTGCCTTCGGCTCAGGTCATGATCCCAGCGTCCTGGGATCGAGTCCCACATCGGGCTCCTTGCTCCGCAGGGAGCCTGCTTCTCCCTCTGCCTCTGCCTGCCTCTCTGTCTGCTGTGCTCGCTCTCTCTCTAACAAATAAATAAAATCTTTAAAAAAAAATAAAAAAAAATAATGATCATTCATGATATTAACTAGTATTTATTAGGCGCTTGCTCTATGTCAAACACAATGGATAAGTACTTTGGAAATTTAGCGAAGCTTTAAAACAACCCTACCGACGTGACCCCTTGATCCCTCCTCTTTACAGATGAAGAAATTGAGCTAAGATTGGAAGTTGTCCCAAAGTCCCCCAGCTAGGAATTGCAATGGCAGGATTTGCACGCAGTTCTGACTCTCGAAATCGTTCTCTTAACCCACTGTCCATCACCCACCATCACTGTCCAACACTCAATATATTTTAAACAAAGCACTAGGTGAGTGCGTAAAGACTTACCTTTCGAGCTCCCACAGCACAGTTTCTTACTTTAAACTACTATTTCCAGCATGCCCTTCTCGCCTTGGGAGGATGGGGCGGGGTGGGCGGGGGTGGACGCAGGGCTATCGGAACTACACTTCCCAGAATGCAACTCCCCGTTGCTGGCTGTCACGCAATGTCGTGAATTGTAGTCCTCGGGAAGAGACTTTCACCCGCAACTCCCGGCATGCATTCAGGTCTGTACCGTGCGTTTGGAAAAGGACCGTCGCGCGGCATGTTGGGAAGCGGGACCGGCCCTTTTCCCAGGCTTGCAGCCAGGCGGAGCGAACGCATTCTTGAGACTACAATTCCCAGAGGTCTGTGCGCGAGAGGGCGGGCGAGTTCTACCGGAAGTCCGCTCTAGTCCTGGGTCCCCTAACTGCTGCAAGAGCCGGAGCTGCCGAGGAGCCGCGGGACCGGGGCCGCTGGGGTCCGGACGGGGGTCGCCATGGTAACGGGGGGCGCGCCCACGTGGGGTCCGGGCGGAGGGTGGGTCCACGTGCAGGTACTCGAGGCTCGGTCGGGTACTGACAAGCCACCCCTGCTGCGGTGCGATGGTTTGGGCCGGGCGCGGGCATTCAGGATTGGGGCCCACCCGAGGCCCGGGAAGAGGGAAGCTGGACGGTGATTCCCGGCGCGGGAATGCACTGGGGGTCTCGAAGCCAGGGAACTTTAGAGACGGGGTACCGAGGGGAGAGGGCTGTGCGGGATGGAGACATTGGAGATGACTAAGAGGGTGGGGGGTTGAAGTGGGGAGGCAACTCGAGAAGCGGGATCTCGGAAGTGGTGGGGGGCAGGACTTGGAGATGGGGAGGGGGCGTCCCAAGAGAAGGGCTCTCTGGGAGTGACAGGCAGGATAGTTGGAGAAGAATGGAAGACACTGGGATTGGAGAGAAGGGGTCTTTAGAAGCCGGAAGCTGACATTGAAGGCAGAGGGGGTGTTGAAACGGACGGGGTATTGCTGATGAGAAAGAGAATCTCAAGAGGAAGAGACTGGGCACTGCGGACGGGAAGTAGGTTACCATAGGGGATGGGGCTTTAGAATCAGGGGAACTGTGCTGCAAAGCGGGAGAAGGCTTGGAGGTAGGCAGTGGATATTTGAAACAGATGGGGAGCAGTGGGACAGGTCTTTCCAAGAAGAGGTGCCATGGGTAGGGAGCAAGCATGGAAGTGTGAGAGATGAGGATGGAGTTTTTGGAGCAAGGACTGGGCTTTGGATTTGCCCCCCCCCACTCCCCCCCTCCCGGCCCAGGTTGGGTCTTTGGAAGGATTCTTTGGGAAGGGAGCTGGAAAAAGAGATAAATGGTGGTGGGTGTCAGAACAAGGAGGGAGTCTCCCCCACAAACAGGGTCCTTGAAGGCAACGTGTGACCTTTGGAACTGGGGAGAAGGCCTTGGCATCTGAGGAGTGATATCCCAAGTAAAAAGCCTTCTGAGGCATGAGAGAGGGGATTGAAACCCAGGAATTGGAAGTCAAGGGGAACAACGTGAGGGGAGGGGGCTTGGACACAGGGAAGGTTGGGGGGCATCCAGAGGGAACATCAGAGGGGTGAGGCTGCAGGAGGGAAGGAACCTCTCTCTCAGGGTAGATTCCCAGAGATGGAGAGATTCTAACTGGGAGAAGAAACAGGAAGAGGTGTTACAAGGGAATTTTCGGGTAAGAGGTGGGGCTCTCCCTCCACCCTTTTGGGTCTCCTTCCATATGCTCCTTATGTCTCTGGTTCTGCCCCCAGGTTGTGGCATCCTAGTGGGGTCCTCCCTCCCCACTCTCTACACCCCCGCCAGGCCCGTGCTCTTTCCCTTCCTACCCAGGATCCCTGGCCTGGTGGGAAGTGATTTTCCATGGCTCAGCAGAAGGGGTTCTTGGAAGGAGAGTGTAATATCCTGTTCCTGTCCTGCTTAATTGGTTGGGGGAAGGGGGATAGAATATGGGAGAATGAGGCTTAGGAAAGAGAGTGGACTCCCAGGAATAGGTAGGGGCTCCCAGGGAATTAGGGTAAGCCAGGGTAAGGGGGTCCTGAGCAAAGCCTTTGGACTCCCAGTTGTGGCTGTGAGACTTCCTTTCTCTGAGCCTTGCTTTCTTCAACCGGGTGTACACATGCCTGTCTCAAACAGAACTGGGTCCAAAGACAGACTTCCTACCTGGGTGAACTTGGGCCTTGGTTTTCTACTACTGCTACTACTACTACTACTTCTTCAGGTTTTGTTCATTTATTTGAAAGAGCAGGATTGGGGGGAGGGGGAAGCAGACCCCCCACTGAGCAGGGAGCCCCATTAGGGGCTCAATCCCAGGACCCCACCAGGATCATGACCTGAGCTGAAGGCAGACGCTTAACCAGCTGAGCCACCCGGGCACCCCGGGCCTTGGTTTTCTTAAAGTCAAATGATGGTGAATTATAATACCGCTAAGAAGTAATACTTGTGTGACATTTAGCATATGCTGGTCACTGTGCTACACCCCTTACGTTTATTAACCCATGGGACTGTCTTATGAGGGAGGTGCTCTCCTTACGTCCATTATACAGAAGGAGAAACTGAGGCCCAGAGAGGCTGAGTGACTTGCCCATGGACATACAGCCAGGAGTGCCAGGATCCATTCAGGCTCATAGAGTCTCTGTGCTTAGCCACTTGGATAAATGTGTCTCTGTCATCATAGTGCGTTGTGTGGAACGCTCGGGATGTAATAGGTGTTGTGCCAAGCACTTCTGGCATTAACTTGTTCCCTGTTCATAGTTGGAGGGTTGACCTGGCTTTTCAGAATCATAAAAACAAATTTCCTAGCCCTCACTGCTAGGCACAGCTAACACGGAGCGTGTGATCTGAGCCAGGCACCGTTCTGTATACCTCTCATACCTTGTTTTTATCCCATCACACCAAACAGTTACATCACTCAAGAAGTGACAGGTGCCTTGGGAAACTGTTCAGCAGTGGCTGAAAAAGTTAAATGTACCGTTACTCTGTGGCGCAGCAATTCTCCTAGATACGCAGCCAGGAGACGTGGAAACATACGTCCAGGTAGAAGCTTGTTCGCGAATATTTACAGCAGCCTTATTCAGAATCGCCAACAAGTGGAAATGACCCAAACGTCCGTCTCCTGATGGCTGGATAAACAAAACCAGCCTATCCATCCAGTGCAACGTAATTCCGCCATAGAAAGAAAGGAAGCAGACACACGAGCTACAATGTGGGTGAACTTAGAGAACGTTGCCCAGTGAAAGAAGCCAAGTATAAAAGGCCACATATTACATGAGTCTATTTATATGAAATGTCCAGGACAGGCATAGCCGTGGAGACAGAAACATTATTGGTTGCCAGGGGCTGGGGTGGGGGGTGGGGGAGTGGCTACGAACGGGTGGGAATTTCTTTTTGGGGTGATGAGAATATTCTGGAATTAGTAGTGATTTTTGCACAATTGTATGAGTATACGAAAATCCGCTGAACCGTACACATCTCCAAAAGGTGAATTTTTAAGAATTGGTAAGTAAAAAGAGGGAAAAGGGGGCTCTCCGGGGTTTAGACCAAAGAAGTTTGAGATTCAAACAGTTTTTTTTTAAGTTTTTACTTATTTTTTTTTAAAGATTTTATTTATTTATTTGACAGACAGAGACCACAAGTAGGCAGAGAGGCAGGCAGAGAGAGAGGAGGAAGCAGGCTGTCTGCAGAGTGGAGAGCCCGATGTGGGGGTCGATCCCACGACCCTAGGATCATGACCTGAGCCGAAGGCAGCGGCTTTAACCCACTGAGCCACTCAGGCGCCCCAAGTTTTTACTTATTTACTTAAGTCATCTCTACACCCAAATCGGGGCTCGAACTCACAACCCTGAGATCAAGACTCACAGGCTCCTCTGACTGAGACAGCCAGGCGCCCGTGAAACTCAAACGTTTATTGAGCACCTGCTGTGTGCCAGCTACTGATTTAGGTTTATAAACATTTTACCCTGCACAACACCCTGCCAGGAGATGCCTGGGTGGCTCAGTCGTTAAGCGTCTACCTTCGGCTCAGGTCATAATCCCAGGGTCTGGGGATAGAGCTCTGTGTCGGGCTCCCTGCTCGGCAGGAAGCCTGCTTCTCTTTCTACCTCTGCCCCTGCTGTGTTCCCTCTCCGGCTGTCTCTCTGTCAAATAAATAAATAAATTCTTTTAAGAAATAAATAAATAAAAGGCACCCTGCCAAGGTGACTCTTCTAAGGGAACTCATTTTGCTGGTGGGGAAACTGACCTAAGGGGGCGGACCCTTTGTCCACGGTCAAGCAGATGATAGATAGTGGAGCCCGGGCCTTGGGGCCCTGAAGCTGACCAGGGAGTTGACCTGTGGAAGCAGTCATTCCCCTGGGGTGTTGGGACCTGGGGCCAGAGTGCGTGGCCAGGCCAGCCTGACCGGGGAGAAGTTGAGAGCCAGGGGCCAGGGACCCTACCTACCCAGCAGGGCTGGGCGGGGCCGCAGGGTGGGCCAGCAGCTGTCCCTGCTGCTCTCACTTCCTCTTCCTCCTCCTCACCCCCAGATCCGCTTCATCCTCATCCAGAACCGGGCGGGCAAGACGCGCCTGGCCAAGTGGTACATGCAATTCGATGACGACGAGAAACAGAAGCTGATCGAGGAGGTGCACGCCGTGGTCACTGTCCGAGATGCCAAACACACTAACTTCGTGGAGGTGATGCCCTGCCCCCACCCCCACTCGCCTTTTCCCTCTGCCCGGCCTATGACTGCCGCAACCCCTCAGACCCTCTTTTCTTCCTACGTTCATTCCCTCAACATGCTTTTATTTATTTATTTATCTGTTATTTTTATCTATTTTTTTTTTTAAGATTTTTTTATTTAGTTGTCAGAGAGAGGGAGAGCACAGGCAGGGAGAGCTGCAGGCAGAGGGAGCAGCGGCCTCCCAGCTGAGCAGGAGCCCCGATGCAGGACTCGGGGCTCCATCCCAGGACCCCAGGATCATGACCTGAGCTGAAAGCAGATGCTTAACTGCCTGAGCCACCCAGGCGCCCCTCTCTGGTCCCCTTAAATCAAGAAGGCTCTGCCTTTAATTTCCATGGCATCAGCTGGGCTGATTGTCCCATAAATTCAACATTTGTTGGGGTATCTGCTGTATAGCAGGCACTGTTCTAGGCACAGGAACAAAATAGACCCGAGGCCCTGCCCTGGAAGAGCTGATGTTCTGGTCGGAGGGAGACCGAGAGTAAAGACAGCGTCTAGCGGGTGGTGAGAGGTGCCCGGGAGAAAAAGCAGCCGCTGCAGGAGATGGAGGGGCTGGGGTGCGTGCACTAGGGGGTTGGAATGCAGGTGTGAGTGATTTCTGTAGTAAGTCTGGGAAAGGTAACAGTGGAGCTGAGGCCTGAAGGAGTTGGAAGAATAGAAGGAGAGGATATCTGAGGAGCACCCCAGACTCAGGGAACAGCAAGTGCAAAGGTCCTGAGGTGAGAACATACCGGGGCATTCCTGGAGTAGTAAGAAGGCCAGCAAGGCTAAGGTGCTGTAAGCCAGAGAGGGGGCCAACACAGTCAAGGAGATACCAGGGACAGATGGCGGAGGGTCTCGTGGGCTGCAGGGAGGACTAGAGCTCTTATGAGTGAGGTGGCAGCCTCGGGAATCTTTTGAGCAGGGGGAGGACGTGGGCCATTTTAGGGAAGAGCAAGTTGAGGATGAAGACCAGGAGTGAGGTATCTGTTCACACCCCAGCGGAGAATCCGGGAGGGGTGGTGAGGCCGAGTGCAGAGAGAGTGGGATGCCGTGATGTGGAAGGTTCTGCACACAGTGAACAAGGAAGGCCAAGGGACTCACGAGGGGAGGGACAATCGACAGTGGGGAGCAATGAAGAGAAGAACAGCCATGTCTGGAGGTGGGAGGTGAGGAGGAAGAGAAAAACCAGGAGACTGGGGAGTCCTGACAGCCTAGAGAAAAGGGTTTCCAGTGGGGATGGCTCAGTGGGTTAAGCCTCTGCCTTAGTCTCAGGTCATGATCCCGGGGTCCTGGGATCGAGCCCCGCATCGGGCTCTCTGCTCAGCAGAGAGCCTGCTTCCCCCCCACCCCCCGCCTGCCTCTCTGCCTACTTGTGATCTCTGTTGTCAAATAAATAAATACAATCTTAAAAAAAGAAAGGAAGGAGGGAAGGAGAAAAAAAGAAAGAAAGAAGAAGTTTTCCAAGAAAGAAAGAAAGAAAGGGTCTCCAAGAAAGAAAGAAGAGGGTTTCCAGGAGGAGGATGGAATGGGGGGCCTTGTGGGGACCGGGGTGGGGGGAGAGCCCGGCAGAGTGAGCAGGCCCACTCCCTTGGGGTGTCCTGCCGCCAGCGCCATGTGGCCTCCTATACCGAGTGGCGAGGGACTGGGAGCGCATCAGTGAGGCAGGCTGGTCAGGTGAGAATGTCACATGGGGGCCTGACACCCAGATCTCAGGTTCCACGCGATCCCAGGCCATTCACTCATTCATTCGTTCATCCGTGCACTTACTTACCATCGACTCCCAGTGCGCCTCCATTCACAGTGGGGACCGAGACGGCCCCGCGAGCAACACAGACCTGTCCCCAGATCATGATGACCCCGAGAGGGTCGGGCTGGGATGGAGCAGCGGGGCGGGAGGAGGGCACCTGACTCAGCCTGAGGGTCCAGGAGGGCTTCCCGGGGGAGGGAATGCTGCGGGGCACAAGAGAGAACTGGGGGCTGTCAGGAGGAGGAGACGCGAAATGATGTCTCTCTTACAAGACTGAGGTCAGGGCAGGCTTCCTGGAGGAGGGCTTGTGAGAGCAAAACCAAAGGATGAGTAGCCAGTGAGAAAGGCCTAGGCTACCCAGACTTTCTTCCTCTGGTTTGTTCATACACATTCCTTAGTACCTATGTTACTCTCCTGTATTGCTTACGACAAACATAGTGGCTCAGGTCAACACGGATTCCTTGTCATAAACGGTTCTTGAGGGCACGTGTCCGAAATGGGTCAGCAGGGCTGGGTTCCCTCTGCCGGCTCTGGGGAGAGTCCGTTTCCTTGCCTTCACCCGCTTCTTGAAACCTCTCTCTCCGAGCCACACTCTCCTATCTTCCTCTTCTCCTTATGGGGACCCTTGTGATTACTCTGGGCCCATCTGGAAGATCCAGGATCCCCCCCTCATCTCAAGATCCTTAGCTGAGTCACACCTGCACAGTCCCCGTTTGCCGTGTAAGTTCACCTGCCCACAGAGTCTGGGGATCAGGGTGTGGGCCCCTTCCTGTGCAGGGTCCTGCTGGGGACACAGTGATGACAGCCGCAGCTCACAGTCCAATGAGGAGACCGACCCATCCCCAGACAGTGATGCCTGGGGACATGGACACAATGGCAGGCAGGGGGACAGAAGGGTGACCTGCCCCAGCCTGCAGGAAGAGACTCATCTAAGACTTTGTAGCCGGAGAAGCCAGGAAGTTCTGAGGCCGGGTACCTGAGAAGCCCGCAAATTGACTACGGAGGTGTTGGGACTAACAGGGAGGGTGATAGTGGAAGAGGGAGAATTTCAAGTTTAAAAAAAATGGAGTGCTGCTCGGGGTCAGCTGTGACATTGTCATGGTCAGTGGTGGCATCTCCAGATGGTTTTCCTGTCCTCTCGGCCTGCCTTAAACCCTCTCCTCCAGAGCAGGGACCTTCAGTCATTTGATTGTGTGTCTGTATCAGTTAAAAAAAAAAAAAAGTAGGGGCTTCTGGTTGGCTCTGTCAGTGAAGTGCACAGCTCTTGATCTCGGGGTCATGAGTTCCAGCCCCGTGTTGAGTGTGGAGCCTCCCTTAAACAACAAAAAAAAGAGTTTGCATCCTGATACATGCTTATTAATCCGCGGGTTATGTGCGGGAATTACTACAGTAATGTCAGAAAACATCCTCGAAATATAGAAACAGAGTGAGCTGGGGGGAGAAAAAAAAGAGGCCTAAAAATCAGGGACTAACGTTGGCTTTCGCAGTTGCCACCAGGTGGCGACAAAACGCGCGCGCCCAGACCCAGCGCAGGGACTTGGCGGATTTGGGCCGAAGACGCGGTGCTTAGCAAACGGTTGGTGCTTAGCAAACCAGTGCGCCTGTTTGTATCTCTGTCTCTTAATCTTCTTCCCCACGTGGATAAGGTTAGAGTCTGAGTCCTTGGTCCGTTCGTATTTATTCCTGGGTTGTGTGTGTGTTCGTTAGCGTAGAAATAGTTCTGTTTTGTATTACAGTTCAGTTCGAAGTCAGGCTGGGCTTGTCTTGGTTCCAGGCGGTGACCGCACTGCCCTGCACAGAGCCTGCCTCACGGGTGGCATCTGTGCAATGATGGCATGTTAGTTCCAGGCTAAGGACTGCGACTTTCTCCAGAGGCGACAAGCAGGGAGCCGTGGTGGGTGTCATGGAACAGCCCAGCCCCCTCTCAGCTCTGGACTTTTTCTCACAAGCTGTTCCCTTGGCCTGGAGCACTCCTGTTCCTTCTCCAGGACTCAGTCCAGAAGCCCCCCCCAAACCCCCTCCAGGAAGCCCTCCTGGATCAGCTGCCCACACTAGGGATGACAGAGGATGACTCTCTCTCCACTGGACCAGGAGCCCCGGCAGGGGAGGGCCAGGCCTATGTCAGCCACCACTGTGTCCCCAGCACAGGGTCAGACAGAGCAGGGCCTCAGGGACCACACGTGGGGTGAAGGACCCTGCCTAGCCTGCTGGGTCCTGGGCATGCCCCGTTGCTGACAGCCTCTCTGCCCCACAGTTCCGGAACTTCAAGATCATTTACCGACGCTACGCCGGCCTCTACTTCTGCATCTGCGTGGATGTCAACGACAACAACTTGGCCTACCTAGAGGCCATCCACAACTTCGTGGAGGTGTGCGGGCGGGCTCCCCGGGGCCCAGGGGTGCCAGGAACACGCCTCGTCTCCCTGCAGAGTGCACAGACCCCTGCCCCACCATCCCACCCACCGTGGGCAGCTTCCCTCTGCGTACACGGTGCCTCTTTGTCCCTCCTCCTCTGTCCTGTCTGTCTTTTCTGCCCTCCTCGGCTGCTATCTGATCATCCTTGTTCTTGTTTCTGCCTCTGACTGTCTTCGTCACGCTGTCTCTTCCTTCTCCCTCCCCCTCCCTCAGTTCCTCTTGGCCCCTCTTCTGGTCTTCTGCTATCTCTCTGATGGTGACCTTGGCCCCCGTCCAGAGCGTCTCCCTCTGCCCAGCTCTCACCGTCTCTGCCTTCTCCCCCAGGTCTTAAACGAGTACTTCCACAATGTCTGTGAACTGGACCTGGTGTTCAATTTCTACAAGGTGGGCTCCCTGGGGAAGAGGAGGGGGCGGGGGGGGGCGGAGCTCCCGGGGTCCAGACCGGCATCCGTTGCAGGGCTGGGAGTTGCGGGGGGGGGAGTACCCCTCTCTCACGCCGGCGTCTCCCCGCACCCTCCCTTCGCCCAGGTTTACACGGTCGTGGACGAGATGTTCCTGGCCGGCGAGATCCGCGAGACCAGCCAGACGAAGGTGCTGAAACAGTTGCTGATGCTGCAGTCCCTGGAGTGAGGGCGGCCAGCCCCGCCGGCCCGGCCCCTGCGTCCTGCTCGTCCCCTTCTCCCGGCGGGGGCCGCCCGGTGCCCGCCCTCCCCGGGCCAGGAGGAAGGCCCCAGCTGGGCCTGGGCCCCCGGGGAGGGGACTGCACCCCACTGCCTCCGGGCCCGGCTGCGGGCGGAGGCCACCTCGCGTGAACCGAGTAACCGTGCCGTTGTCGTGTGACGCTGTGAGTGCGTGTGTGGAGCCCCCAATAAACCCGTGGTCCCACCCTGTGTCTTTGAGTGCTGGCCCGTCGGACCTAGGAGCCACAGGCCCTCGGGTCGCCCTGCCATCGGGGCGTCTGCCAGCCGGTGGGCAAACACCCCTCGGCCTGGGGAAGGCCGGCCACCCAGGGGTGCTCGCACCTGCCGCTGCCCCCAGAGGGCCCCTGAGCCTGAAAGGGGCGACGGATTTAGACCCTAGGTATTGGCCACTAAAACAACAACACTCCTGGCCAGCACCTGACAGCACCAAGCATTCCCAAGCATTAGCTCCCCAAACCCTCCCAAGATCCCAAGGAAAGGACCGTTAGTGCCCCCACTTCCCAGGTGAGATCACTGAGGTTCAGGAAGAGGAAAAGACTTGCCAAAGCCCTGTCGCTAGCATGGTGAAAAGCCAGGTCTGTTCTAAGCCCGGGCTTCATCGTTCTTAACCCCCAGACTGGACGGCTGTCCTTTTGCCTCAGTTCTTCATCTTGAAAATGGGTTGGTAACAGTTTCGATCTCACAAAGTGTACTTGAGGATGAACGTCATGCTGGGAAAGCTCAGGAGGCGCCTGGCATTAGAACACATCCACTCCACAGACATAAGCCTGCTGTATGCTGGGCCCAAAAGGGGACAGCGAGCGCTAGTTTCACTGACCATTATTTCAGACGTGGGAATCCGGCCTGCAGAGGGGGACGCCTCCACAGATACGACTGTCCCAGCAGCGTGTGTGTTTCTTCCTGCCGCTGCAACCCCTTACAGCTTCAACCCACAGGGACAGGCGACTGGCCTCCTGGGGTTGGGAGCACAGGGCGAGGCCCAGATACGAAGCCAGGTGAGGGGGTGGGAATGGGTCAGGGGAACGTGCTGCGGTTATCGGGACATGGCGAGCATCTGGGTCACCCACAGCCACCGCGACACATGACCACAAAACCAGCGGTGTGAAATGAGAAACGGAGCCCCTTCCCTTCCTGGGGGCCTAAAGTCCAAAATCAAGGCATCAGCAGGGCCGGGCTCCCTCCCCACACTGGAGGGGATCCTTCCTTGCCTCTTCCCTCCTGACATGCCCTGAGTGGGGGGCCACACACACACCCCCATCTCTGCCGCCCTCTTCCCAGGCTCTTTGCTCTGGGTCAGTACCTCTCCCTTTCCTTTCTCTTGGAGGCACCCTGGCCATTGGGGTTAGGGCCCACCAGCATAATCTATGGCACCTCAGCTCAAGGTCCTTCAATATAATTACATCCTCAAAGAGCCTTTTTCCAAGTAGGGTCACTTCCACGGGCCCCAGGTCTGGACCTGTTTTGGGAGGGCACCACCCTCAATCACTAGAGTGAGTCTGAGAGACCGCGGGTCATCCAGGAAAGGCGATCAGGAGGCCTTTGGACACGAGGGCCTGAGGCTCAGAGAGGGAAGGACGCACAGAGCGTTGTGTGCATTCAGCAAATGTTTCTTGGGCACCTGCTACGTGCCAATCACTATTCAGCCATGGGGAGGGTACCACAATGAGCAAGATAGGTCTCCTGAGGGTGATGGGCCATGCCTAATTAAGCCAACAGCGGGAATGTCACAAAGTCAGGAGTGTTGTGGAGGCAAGTAAAACGGGGCAGAGATGGCTCTGCTGTTCTAGATGCTGGTCAGGGAAGCCTCTCTGGAGGAGGTGACCCTAAGCTGAGGGTAAAAGGGGCAAGGAAATGAACCATGGCAGATTTTAGGGGAAGACTGTTCCAAGCAGTGGTATAGCCGGTGCAAAGGCCCTGAGGTGGAACATGCCAACAGGACAGCATGGTGGGATCAAAGTGGGCAAAAGGGGGAGTGGAGGTGATGTGCTCAGAAAATAGAGGAATTGTGGGCTGTGGGGGAAGGGGAAGCAGATGACAGTGAGCCTGACAAGCTGTGGTGGGGACACTGGTTTTTTTGTGGGTGAGACGAGAGCCACAGGAAGGAGTTTGGAGAGTCTGGGGGGAGGGCAGTAACAACTTTACTGAGATATAACTCACATACCATACAAATGACCCTCTTCGAATGCTCAATTCAGCAGTCTTCAGTATACTCATGGGCTTGTGTTACTGTCACCACTGTCAATTTTAGAATATTTTTGTCACCCCAAAAAGAAACCAGTATTGTCACCCCTCAATCCCTCCATCACCTTGCCCCAGCTCTAGGAAACCTACCAACCTGCCAATCTTCTTTCTGTCTCTGTGAATTTGCCTGTTCTGGACGTTCCACTAAAACAGAATCATACCATACATGTGGCACTGGAATGCCCTGTGCCAAGGAGGGACGACGGGCTGCCAAATCCGGTTTCAAGAAGTCAAGGGTGGGAGCCAAGAAGCCAGGGAGGTGACTCCTAGAGTCTAGGCTAGAGAGGACACTGGCGTGGGCCAATGTGGGGGACAAGGAACAGAAGGAAGGAGGCATAAGCAGCTTCGGGGCACATTTTTGAAGGTGGAATCAGGATCTGCTGAAAATTGGATGCCAGCTGGGTGGGAAATCAAGGCTGCCCAATATGACAGCCTGAGCGTCTGGGACCCCCAGAATCTCCTTTTCCAGGAGAGCAGAGGCAGTGGGAAGAATGTGCCAAGTTTGCACTCGTGGGTCTCCACTGAGGTGGCTGTGGTTACGTGGAACTGGACCTCAGGAGAGAGGTGTGGGCCGGAGATGGACATCCGAAAATCACCCAGCACTGACCGTATTTATTGCCAGGAGCTCTCTGAGCTCACCCAGGGGAATAGGCACGAAGGGAGAGAAGCGATTTGCCAGCGGATCACGGGGGAGGAAGAGGAGAAATTGATGCTTACCAGAGAAGGAACAGCCAGCGAGAAAGAAGGAAAAGCATCCAGGGCAGCGTGATTGAATCAAGGGGAAAGAGGGTTCAGGTGGAGGGCGCTGTTCAGATCACTATCCACCCCCCCATCAGAACGGGGGCCATGCTAATCTCTGGATCCTTTCACTTCTAGCATGTGCGCTGCCGAAACGAGCCCTGGGATGGCTTATTTAGAAATACCGAACACCAGTGAGCCCTCAGAGCGCGGAGCTCGGTGCTTTACTTGTGGGAAGGCCAAACGGTGTGGCTATTCTGGAAAACAGCTAGCCGGGTTCTTTAAAGTTATGCATTACACTGATCTTATGACTCAGCAATCCCACTACTCCGTGTTTACTCAAGAGAAAGAACGTTTATGGATGCGATCTCTACGGGAGCCCAAGAGACAGGAACATTTATGCTTGTACCAAATCTCGTCCGCGAATGTTCCCAGCAGAAGTCTTCATAACAGCCCAAAGGTGGAGACCACGCAGGCATCCCCCCACCGAGGAATGGACACTTAAGATATACTATAGCCACACAAGGGAATAGTCTTCAGCCATTAAAAAGGTATGGAGCACTGAACCATGCTACGATATGGCTGAACCTGGAAAACACTATGCCAGGTGAACAAAAGCCAGCCCCCAGAGACCATGTGTCATAGGATTCCATTTATATGAGATTTCCAGAATAGGTAAATCCATACGGATAGAAAGTAGATGAGCAGCTGACGAGGGTTCCCAGGAATGGGAGTTGAGGGTTGACAGCTAAAGGGTACGGGGCTTCTTTCTAGGGGGACAAAAGTGTTCTAAAATCAGTCGTGGTGATCATTGCATGTCTCTATGAAAATACTAAAACTCATCGAACTGTATGCTGTAAATAGGTGAATGGCATTAGGACATGAATTCTATCTCAATAAAGTGGCTCTAAAATAAATAAATGAAATTGACCTTGCAGTTGCAAAAGGGGGAAAAACCCACACATGGCTGTTTGTAGTGGCTTTTGGTTTGTGTTTTTTTAATTTTAATTTTAATTTATTTTTTAAAAAGATTTTATTTATTTATTTGACAGACAGATCACAGGTAGGCAGAGAAGCAGGCGGGGGCGGGGGGGGGGGAGGCAGGCTCCCTGCTGAGCAGAGAGCCCGATGCGGGGCTCAATCCCAGGACCCTGGGACCATGACCTGAGCCGAAGGCAGAGACTTTAACCCACTGAGCCACCCTAGGTGCCCCTGTTTGTGTTTTTTTTTTTTTTAGATTGTATTTATTTACTTGAGAGAGAGTGAGCTGACTCTCCACTGAGCAGGGAGCCCGACGCAGGGCTCAGTCCCAGGACCCCAGGATCATGAACCAAGCCGAAGGCAGACGCTTAATGACTGAGCCACCCAGGTGCCCCCAAAAGGATGAATTTTTGTGTGTGCGAATTCTGCCTCAATAATCAGACTTTTTTAAGATGCTCCCGATGAACGATAAACGGACAAATTAAAACAGGTATCCATACAATGCACTGTTATTCAGCCATGGAGAAGAAAGAAACCCGGACACATGCTACTGAACATGGGTGAACCTTGCAAATGTGCCGAGTGAGGGAAGCCAGACACAGAAGAGCACATAGTGTAGTACTCCATGCGTATGAAATGCCCAGAATAGGCAGGTGCACAGAGATAGAAAGCAGATTTAGTGGTTGGCTAGGGGCTGGGGGGAGGGAGGAAGGGGAGTCACTGCTCAGCGCATAAGGGGTTTTCCTTCTTGAGGGTGATGGAAATGTTCTGGAGTTAGGGAGTGATGGTGATTGCACAATCTTGTGTGTATGCGGAAAACGACTGAATGGAGCACTGAAAAAGGTGAATTTTAGGGCATGTGAATATACCTCAATTTTTAAAAGAAAACAAAGAGTGGTGCCCAGCTGTCTCAGTTGGGGCTGCATGCAATTCTTGATCTCAGGGTTGTGAGTTCGAGCCCTATACTGGGTATAGAGATTATTCAAAAATAAAATTTTTTTTAAAAAGGAACAGAAAGAAAAGGAAAGCTTCTGAGTGGTCACATCAGAGAAGAGCAGAGACTTGGCCACTGGATTTGGTAAAGCAGGGTCAGTGGGGGACAGATCAGGGCCGGTGGAGGGGTGAGGGTGAAGTCCGTTCCATGGACCCATCAGAAGTGGTTTCTGGAGAGCCTGTGAGAGAGGATCAGGGCACAAGCCCGTAGAAACTCATTGGAGGAAGTGTTGCTATAAGAGATAACGGTGCAGTTAGCTGGAGGGGGATGTGAGATCAGGGAGACGGGGATTGTTTGTAAAATGGACAAGGGCCTGGGTGGCTGGGTCAGTGAAGCCTCTGACTCTTAATCTCAGCTCAGGTCTTGATCTCAGGGTCGTGAGTTCGAGTCCCAAGTTGGGTGGGTATGGAGCCCACTTTATTTATTTATTTATTTTCTAAGATTTTATTTCTTTATTTGACAGCACAAGCAGGGGAGTGGAAGAGGGAGAAGCAGACTCCCCACTGAGCAGGGAGCCTGATGTGGGGCTTGATCCCAGGACCCTGGGATCATGACCTGAGCCAAAAGCAGTCACCTAACCAACTGAGCCACCCAGGCACACTGGAGCCCACTTGAAATTAAGAAAGAATGGAAAGAAGGAAGGAGGGAAGAAGAGGGACAGTGTTACAGCATGTTTTATGCAGATGGGATGATGCAATAGATAAGGAGACACCTAAAGGCACAGGAAAGTGGGTGTTGGGGGGGTAGCAATCCGGGCCCACCAGGAGGCGGTAGCACATTCCTAGGAGTAGGTGGGAAGCCAGGGTAGGTGGGCACTGAGGCAGAAGGGGGGCCTGGAAGGTGATGAGAGTTCACAGTGGTTTTTTCTCCGATGGCTTCCATCTTGTCGGGGATGTGGGAGGCAAGACCATTGGCTGAGAGGGAGAAGGGCAGCTGCCACTAGGGCGGGTAACCCCCACCCCCAGACCATGGTGGGGGGTGCAGAGCCTTGAAGGTGGAGCCCACCTGTCGCTTCTCCACTTCGGCTTGTTGCCACATGGCCACATGGGCCCAGAAGGGCTAGATTTTTTTTTTAAGATTTTATTTATTTATTTGACAGAGATCACAAGTAGACAGAGAGAGAGGGGGAGGCAGCCTCCCTGCTGATGTGGGGCTCGATCCCAGGACCCTGGGATCATGACCTGAGCCAAAGGCAGAGGCTTTAACCCATTGAGCAACCCAGGTGCCCCGAGGGCTAGATCTTTTGATTTCTCTCTCTCTTTTTTAATTGTATTTCTTTCTTTTTAAGTAGGCTCTGTGTTCAACATGGGGCTTGAACTCATGACCCTGAGATCAAAAGTTGCGTGCTCTACTGATCAGGCCAGCCAGGTGCCCCTAGATCATCATCTTCTTCTCCTTCTCCTCTTCTTTCTTCAAGATTTTTGTATTTATTTATTTTAGAGAGAGAGAGAGCAGCGGGGAGGGGTAGAGGGAGAGAGAGTCCCAAGCAGAGGAGCCCAAAGCAGGGTTCCATCTCATGACCTTGATGACCAAAACCAAGAGGCATCTGCTTAACCAGCTGAGCCACCCAGGCGCCCCTCTGTGGGCCTTTCTTAAAGCACCCCCATAAAACTAACACAGATGGGAAAACAAAACTATGAGAACAGGCAAGATCATTTTGCGGAAGAGTA